>SRPV01000922.1:0-12413 GCA_018360135.1 Claviceps sorghi | reverse complement strand
CCCCTCCTCCTCCCACACGTAAAATCTATGCAAATGACGCCACGTGATGGGTCGGCACTTTTGTCAGCACATCAAAACTTCCCGTGCCCAGGTCGCCCAGCCGTCCCACCACCAGACGGCTGCTCGGCGTGGCCAGGTCCTCCCAATCTCCATCCAGCACCGCGTCCTTCAGGAACTCGAGCGTCGTCTCGAAACTCATCTTGGTAAAGGGACTGACGTTGCCGCGCAGGCCCATGCGGCTAAAGGCCGTGAAGCCGCCGTTGCGCGTCATGTAGTCGGCGATGAGGTTCAGATGTCGCTGGTCGACCTTGATCGAGTGCGACGAGAAGACGCTCGAGAGCTCGCGCACAATGCTGCTCCGGCATGCCTCCACGCCGTAAATGGCCAGCACCGCCGCAATGTCGTTGGACTGAATGCGGTGCGGGTCGATGTAGTCGCTGTACTTGGTCATGGCCCGCATGTTGACCCCGTCAACGTGGATGATGGGCTCCATGGGCCCTCCCGGTCGCGACCGCTGCTCAGACACGTTGCTCGACCCCACGCCCCGGATCTCCCGGATCAATGTCTTCTTCACGGCCTTCTGCACAATGTTGAGCATCAACAACTTGGGTATGCCGGCATCAAACTCCAGCGTCACGTTGCACCACTCTCCCCCTTGTTCGTCGTACGCAAAGGCTGTCACCACGTCAAACTCATCCTTGACGAAATCCGCGAGTACAGTGCTCGGCTGTGGCACGTCGACATCCATCTTGCTTTCCTCGTCGTCGTCGCCGCCGCCGCTGCCGTTGTTCTTCTTGTAGGAGGCGCCTTGCCTGGGGCTGTCCTCGTCCATGCCGTCCATCTCCATGTCCGCCCGCCTTTCGGCTTCTTCCACGTTTTGGAGGACTTGGTCGTCGGCATCGTCATTGGGTCCGTACGACACGGCCTCGGCATGGTTGGCTCGCTGTTTGGCAGCCGTATTGTCGTCGTCCCCGTCGTCGTCCCCGTCGTTGTCGTCGCCGCCGCCGCCCTCGCCGGCCCCATGAGTAGCAGCGTTGGCAGCCGCCATTTCCACAACGCCAACCCTCTCCCCAATGTCAGGCACGGCCGACGTCGCCTCTGCAGCTCGCTTCTTGATCTCAGCCTTCACCAGCGTGAGGATACGGCGCAGGGCGTTTCTGGCCAACGCATTCATGACCTCGAATATGGTGACATCGTATGTTTCTGTGTATTCGTGCGCCGGGAACAGTCTGAACTGGATCTGGTATATCTTGGCCAGACCGTGAATCTGTCCGCGTTGAGTCTTCTCTTCCACGGCCACGCTGTCCAAAATGTAGGACAGAGGCAGCGCGCTGATGGACTTTGCAAACCGTTCGACGTCCTCTTCGGAAAGCTCCTTGTTGGGGTAGAGCGTCATTGATGGCGTCGATATGTTGACCGCCGCCGTCATCAATATCTCTCTCAGACGGGGAATACCCTGGGTGACATTGTTGGCAGAGTGTCCGGCCAAATGGAAGGTATTCAGCGTCATCTGTGTCGACGGCTCGCCCACGGACTGGCCAGCGACGACGCCCACGGCCTCGCCCGGCTCCACCAGCGACTGCAGGTACTTCATCGCAAAGACCACCTCGGCGTTCTTGCGAGTGAGGACCGACTTCTTCGACGCCGCCGCTTTGTCGCCATGCTTGTCACGCACAAGACCGTCCACGTTCTTGTCGAGGTAGGATGACATGGCATTGTAGAAGACCTCGGACGATACAAACAGGTTCGTGGCGGGGTTGAAGATGCTCGTCAGCGGATCTTTCCCCTTGAGACTGCCGGCCTGGTGGTGCTTGATGGCGCTCTTCATGTACTTGGTGAAGAGCGATCGCTCGCCTCCCAGCTTCTCGACCACGTCCGGCCTGTACCTCAGCTGCGCAACCTCTGATGTCAAGTTTTGTAGCACGAATTTGAAGTCTTTGAGATATGTTTGTTTTGTGGTGTCGAGCCCGTCCTCGCCGTAAAGGAACTGGACGATGGAACCGTCGGCATCGCGAACGGTTGTGTCATAGGTCACCCTGAGCCCCTCCAGGCCCTTGATCACGCATCTTTGCAAATACCCAGAGCGAGATGTCTTGACGGCCGTATCGATCAAGCCTTCTCTTCCGGCCATAAGATGGAAAAAGTACTCCTGCGGACGTATTCCCGTAAGAAAGCGGCTGCTGATATAACCGTTGGCCGTGATGTTGGTCTCAAACGCCTTGAAGCACGGCAGTGATTTACCGCTGACCATGAGCGGGACTCGCCTACTCTCCAGCACTTGCTGCCCAAGATTGCAAGAGATGAGCGATGCATTTACTCTTGTGCCCTTGGCGCCCGATGTGGTCATGACCTGCATTTGGTTGCGTGGGAAGGGCTTCTCCAGATTGTTTGGAAGACAGGCTTTGAGGACCCGATCCGTAATGTCCGACGTCTTGGAATTCATGAGCAAATCTAGCCCTTCTTGCTTACTGTCGTCACGAAGGACTTCCTCCAGCCGCTCCAGCAGGAGCGGGTTGTTGGGATCCGAGTTGTCTGGGAGAGAGACGTAGGCCGAAGCAATCTCCAAGCCCTTGTGATTGACGGCCTCCAGTT
Organism: Claviceps sorghi; assembly: GCA_018360135.1. Taxonomy (NCBI): domain Eukaryota; kingdom Fungi; phylum Ascomycota; class Sordariomycetes; order Hypocreales; family Clavicipitaceae; genus Claviceps; species Claviceps sorghi. The sequence goes on along the minus strand of SRPV01000922.1, from coordinate 9,821 downwards.
CTTTTCGCCGTGCCACTTCGCCCTCCTGCGTGAGCCTCAGGTCATCCATGCCGCAAGAGAATGCCCTGGTGTTAAGATACCGAGTCAGGAGTCGACTGAAGGCATTGAGGAGCTGGCCCGCGCTCGCTGGGCCGTAGATCTCGTGGATGGCATGGATGAGACCTCCCGAGCTCTGCCCGATTTGCGATTTGTCGAGAATACCAGTGATGAACTCTCCGTCCTGGAACAGGACGACCCCTTCTTCCGAGTCGGCACTCCATTGCTCGGCCCTGACCTGTGCCTCTCCTGTCAGGCTTAGGGGCCCGTGGTCTGGGGGCTGGATATTGAGCAGAAGGGTTGTGATGACCTGCTTTCCCGTCCACCGGGGTGCCGGTTTGATGATTGCTGGCGGCACGAGCTGAATTCTATCGCCGAAAATGTGGCCGCTCTCGGGCCGCATGGCACTGTAAATCATTGTTTGATAGTCGCCACGGCTGAAGAAGGTATCACGACTACATAGTAGTGTCGATATCGACAAATGATCTTGAATCAGACCACGTAATGGCTTGCCTTGCGTTCCGGACAGGTATTGGTGGTCGGTATCGGCGATTTGAAGTGCCTCGGCTCGGGCAATCTCGTTCTGCGGGAAGTGCATGTTCATCTCGTCGCCGTCAAAGTCGGCATTGTACGCATTGCAGTTGGCGTAGTGCATTCGAATCGTCTTCTCGCCTGGCAGAACCCGTACGCGATGACCCATCATGGATGGCTTATGTAGTGTCGGCTGACGATTCATAATCACGACATCACCATTGGTCATGTGGCGATGCACCTTCTTGTTCCTGTTCTTGACCCTGGCTGAGTTGAGGTTCGTCGGAGCGAGCAGCTGGTTCGCTAGGGATATGCGCTCATCCGCTGTCTTCTTTCTCAGGTTCGTAACGTGGCCATATTCATCCTCGATAGCGACTGCTCCTGGCCACGTATTCACACCGTTGATCACAGCTTGCTGCATGTCCCTGAAGTTATGGCTGGTTACCGGCTCCGGATATGTGAGCTTTCGGGCAAACACGGGCGGAACGCCAATCTCATTCGTCTCAATATTTGGATCTGGCGATATGACACTTCGGGCTGCGAAGTTGACACGCTTGCCCATCATATTCTTGCGAAACAGGCCCTCTTTTTTTTCTAACCTTTGCTTGATGCCATCTTCATTGCGCTTTGCCGCAGCACCTTGCACAGGATTCTTATTCTTGTCAATCAATGCATTGACTCCCTCTTGCAGTTCTCCCCAAACCTGGTGCAGCTTTGTCATATCCGACACTCCTTTATTGATTGCCGTGTAGGTTTCGGCCATCTTGGCGCAAGACCGCAGAATGGACTTGTAGAGGGAATTCTCCTGCGCTTCGGTGACTTGGGAGTCGCCAGTGCGTGCCTCGGGTCTGTAGCGGTTCGGCGGCACAAGAATCGTCGTGATGAAGAACATGTCGGGATCGATTGTTGACGAGTTTCGTGTGGGTGGTTTCGCGTTGTACAAAAGAAAGACGAGGTCTTGTTCCTTCCGGAATAGCTCGACCAAGCGAGCATGTACCTCCATGGGACTGATGTATCTCTGTGAGGCTTCGACGTCATCAGGAACTTCGCTCAGTCTTTCAACATGAACGTCATGGCTGGATTCGTCGTTCGACATTCGGCTCTTTGTGTCGTCGTCGTCATCAACATCATCTGCTGCGAGAGGATCAACGCCATTGCTTGGTTTAGATTCCGATTGGTAGAGACGGGTCATTGCATCCTGCCGTTTTAAGCTCCGCTGTGCCATTTTGGCCTTCTCCTTGGCCGATAGCGACTTCTCAAACACATTGACAAATCGATCCTTGCGATAGGTGGGAGAAATTCCTCCACAGCTAGCACACAGCCGCTGTTTCGAAACCTCGGCCAGAAATTCCTTGATCACCTCACGGCGACCCTGTGACAAGCCTTCGTGTTTGCCTTTCTTGACGTCCCCTAATCGCAACTTGACACGACGGAGGCATTCCTGGACGTACTTGTCCCTCTTTCGCATTATAGATGTATTCGAAGTCCCGTCTTCCTCGGCCTGGCTGTCGTCCGAGTCGACCGAGTCGACGAGACTCTCACCAACAGTGGCTACGTCGTGGGCTTCATGGATGAGGCCGTGTTGCAGCAGACGAAGCTGGCATATATACTTGTGCAGATCCTGGGCGCGCAGTCGGAAGCCCTTGCAGTATACACAAGTGGCGCGAAGTAGAAGATATGCCTGATTCATGAAAACGGGATGATACACAGGTACAGGTAGTTGGATATGCCCGGAATGACCCGGACAGCCCAGCTGATTCAGGTTGCATGTCGCGCATCTGCACATTCAATTTTTTTTACAGGAAGAAAATATCAACAAAAAAATGCCGAAAATAAAGGGCCCGGAGCAGACGAAACTTACGGTGCATCTCCCCATGAACCAAGTGCTGGGTCGTACAGGCCGCCAGGGATGGGGTGAAGCAAGGTGTCGAACGTGTTGTCATTCTCGATTCGCTTGACGGAAATGGCTTTGATTTCCTTGGGAGACAAGAACCTGAACTCAACCGAGTCGACCTCGGAAGATACAGGCTGCGCGATGTTCATATTGCCGGTGGGCAAGGCGGTGGCTCGCCGTCAGCGTCATGAGCTCGAATAATAAGTCGATGCCCCAGCGGCGGTCTCGCGCCCAAATCGTTGACAAGGTAGAGAAGGTATAGAAAATTTTAAAAATTTGGGCGGTGATTTTTGGCAGAATCACTTGCATGGTCCAAATGCCAAACGGATGAACGAAGTGGTCTCCACTGTGCAAGCGCTTTTTCCAATCAGACGTCTGGACAGTCCAATTGACTCCACTACCGCACTGTCGCACGTTGCACCGCGAATAGGGAAAACCTCAATGCTCGGAGACCTGGAACACCAAGTACCAAGTAGGCCTGGGTAATGTTTTTTTTTATTTCCGAAAAAAAGAAAAGAAAAGAAAGGAAAGGAAAGGAAAAGAAAGGAAAAGAAAGGAAAAGAAAAAAGCAAGAAGCAAAAAGAAAATAAGGAAGGAAAGAAGGAAAGAAAGAAAGAAAAGGAAAAAAAGCTGGTGCAGCTACAATGATGCTATCAACGGTCAGAGATTTTGCATTTGAATCCTCTCGTTGACCCTGGCCTCTTCCCCACTGCTGCCAAGGCGGTGCCGACATTCTCAGTCACGCACATTCACATCTCTCCAAAGTCAATCCCTTTCCCCGTTCGTTACCGTCTTTCCAGTCGAGCTGTCAGCCACATCTGCATATATAAGTAGGTATGTACAAACATTGTACATATTTTATGTCCTATCCAGCTTGATACAAAGATTTCCTCACCAAAGGTTCATCAAGAAGACGGACAAGAACAAGCATCCCGGATCACGCATCCTCAGCAAAAACATCAATCTTCCATCTCGAGGCCGACGAGATGAGCTGAGTCACTCTCCTCCCAAGGATGATCCATCTCGGTTGCCTGGATAAGCTCAGCGTGCTTGGCGCTTCTGGGGGCAATGTTGTAGGGAAAGGGCGCAGGATGGCTGACCAAGCCCGCTGTTGCCCCCCTCTTGATTTCAAGAGGCCTTCCCTGCTCGTCCAGCTTCCTGGTCACGTCAAAGGTGGCGATGAGTCGCGATATGGTGAGATACATATTGTCATCTGCCAGGTGCCGGCCGGGACAGATGCGACGGCCGTAGCCGAATATATGGTCTTTGGGATCTGGTTCGTTCCGGGGCTCCAAGAAGCGGTCGGGGTTAAAGTCGGACGGGTTCGCGTACGTTTCTGGGTCGTGCATGAACCACCAGATTGACGGAAGGATGAAGGCGCCCTTGGGGATGCGATAGCCAGAGTATATCATCTCCTCCTCGGTGACATGAGTGGTGCCGATCGGCACCACTGGCATCCACCGGTGCGTTTCCTTGACCACAGCATCCACGTAAGGCAAGCGGTCTCTGTCCTGGAAACCAGGCAATCTGTCACTGCCCACGACCTCGTCGATTTCCTTTTGGGCCCGACGTAATACGTCTGGGTACAGGACCAAGGCGAGCAGAAGGCTGCTGAGGGACGACACGGTAGTATCGGAACCGCCTCCGAATAGGATAGCAGCACTTTTTTTGATGACATCTTCATCTTCTTGGTTCAATACTCGTCTCTCGCCGGCTTTCCCACCATCCTGTCTGAGATAATGGGCGACATAGGAGGGTCTAAACGTTCCTCTCGATATCTGTTGCTTGACGAAATCGTACGGGACATCCACCATGCCCCGACTAAATCGAGCCCACTGGCGCGCTATCTTGTGGAAGGATACGCCCGGGAGCCAGCTCGGCAGATGCCTCAATTGTGGCACGATATCAACGGCCCAACTGAAAGGTAGTACCGTTTTGCAAAAGACGTCCATGCCGTGTTCAATGCCAACGACTAGAGGATCAACCTTGTGGGACTCGATGGAATAGCCGTATACGATTTTGAGTATGATTGCGGCCGCCTCACTGCGTGTGATACGAGGCGAGAGTCAGTGGCTGCAGGAAGATGGAAAGGAATTTGCCGGTTGTTTGGGGGGGGTGGTGGGGACAGAAGAAAAAGTCGGCGGTCTTCACCTACGTTTTTATGTGGTCGATCAAGCGGACAGGGTCATTCATGGCGCGCAGCAGAAGGCGTTTCGATTCCACGTCTTGGACGGGGGCAAATTGCTCCGCAAGTAGCTTGGTGCCCATGACTTGATGTATCAGTTTGCGATGTTGACGATGGACGGGACCGCTCGTGGTATTGGGAGTGAGGCCTCCGAGGCCGCACATGTCGGCAAAGTGAAAGGCGGGCCTTGCCGACGTTTTGGAGGACTTCTTGACCAGAAGTTCCTGCACAGCCTCTTGCGAATGAAGTATGACCAGCGTCGTGCCAAAGATGGTGACGGAACTGATGGGTCCGTAAGTGTCCTTGAGCTTGAGCCAGTGCTGGTACTCGGGGATGTCTGGTGGAGGCAGGCCAAAGACATTGCCGACGATGGGAAGACCCCTTGGTCCAGGTGGCAGGCGAAGGGATGATTTTGAACGAGATCGTGGGTAGTAGAGGACGATGCTCAAGAGAGCAGCCAGGAGGGTGAGTGGGATCCAAAACATGTTGAACTCGGTGTGGGTTTTTGATTTATTTTTGATTTATGTTCAGCAAAGAAAAGGTAAGAAACAGAAGAAAGCAAGAATGGTTCTTTCAGCTTGAGCACGGTAGGGTCGAACCAGCTCTGTAAGATATTGGAAAGTGGGAAAGGCGATTTCTCCTCTTGTCTACGTAAAGTGATAAAGAAATGCTGGAGGGCAACTTTTATGGCTGCATATGGTCTAATCTTGCTAGAGACAATGTGAAGCCCGTAGAGGATGAGCTAGGATTCCGGACTCGGGCTGTCCAATGGCAGAGGAGGTTATTCTGTATCATGGACTGTGTATCGGTCTGAAGTTGACCTGAGTGGTCCCAGCTGGGTCTAGATAATTGCTAATATGCCATGCCTGCCTATGCCTGCATATGCTAAAAGCTGCAGTGCTACCCGACCTTTGCAAATAGACAAGACCGCGTGGCTGGCCTTGTCCGTTCTTGTCCGCGCTAAGTGGCCTTTGAATCATGGATACCCTGATACCCTGGTGGGCAGCCGCGGGGGTTGAAAAGGGGCCCATGTCATTCTAGCCTCACTGGAGGAGAGTCGATGTTACGGAACCGTCGTTGAGACGGAAAGGCAGCTGACTAGAGCTGCTGCAAGCTACTCGTTCAGGTTGACGTCTAAGGGGTTCCGAGACGCACATATATTGTATGCACAGAAGTATGTATGTACATATGTACATACATGAGACGTCTGGTGGTGACACCCATGTCCACTGTTTTGTGCAGTAGGAGCGCAGGGCGGCTGGTCAGTGCGGGGACCGAGTCTTGGCTGGGGCGTTTAGGAATCAGGATGAACGACAATGGGATTGTCGGGCCGGGCCGACGAGGTCAACGTGAGAAGCGAGATTGTGGTTGTAGAGGAGGGGGTAGATAAATTAAGAGTTGGTCCCCGACCTAAGTCAAGAGTTGTTCTTTTTCTACGATGCTTTATAAAAAAAAAAGAAAAGAAAAGAAAAGAAAAGAAAAGAAGAAAAGGGTAAAGCGGGAAGCTGCGCGTCTCGCGCCTTCCCTTGCCTGCGCTTTGCCCATGTCAACATTGGGTCTATTGACTCTATTCGGTTGGAAGTGGTGACGTCAGCCGATGGAGCGGACCACGTCGGTCATCGTTGGCACCTCTCCTTACGCAGTGCGTGCCTCTTCCCACACGCATGCACCTTTTAGGTAAAACAGACCCAAGAGACCCTGACAAGAAAAAGAACACCAGAGGAAAGAAACGAAAAAGGAAAGAGAAATGGCCCTGATGCACACCGCCAGCCGCTCTGATCGCATGGACTACCGCATCGGCCGCGGCGAGCAAGGCGTCCTCACCTTTGAGCCCTACAAATCCGCCCTGCTGCCCCTCTGGCGATTCCGCACCGCCGACATTGCCAGCAGGAGCGCGGCCGATCTGTGGGCGCGCTTCGAGGCCTTCCACCAAGAGGGCGACTTTGTCGGCATGGACATGGCGCGCAAGTTCCTCCAGATGGGCATGACGCGGGCCAAGAGGTACGCTAACCACGCCGGCGGGCGGAAGTACGACAAGGCGACGGGGGAGCAGCTTGCCGAGAGCTCAACGCACGCCGGCCGGGGGGAGAAGGAATTGGCGAGCCAGATATTCAGAGGGTACTGGCAGCGGTGCAAGCGCCACGAGGGGTACAAGGCGCTCAAGCACGAGTTTTTGGCGGAGCAGAAACGACATGTCGGGTCGTAGTCTTTGGGGATGCTGGACATCGTGGGATTCCTCGGTTCCACCTTAGCTCCGGAACCCTCGGTCCGCGCTGCCCTAGTATCTAGCCTCATATCTCGGGCATCCCACCTGAGATGCCCAGCGCACACATTTTTGTATGCAGGTAGCATCGAATGCCACGGGGGATTCCACGGCCCTCGCTCGGAGCCCCGTGCCTCGTCAAAGCCTTGTAAACCTATCGAAGCCTCGTCAAAGCCTCGTCAAAGCCTCGTCAAAGCCTCGTCAAAGCCTCGTCAAAGCCTCGTCAAAGCCTCGTCAAAGCCTCGTCACTCCCGGCCGAGTTGTCCGAGGAGGCCCGACGGAGCGTGGCCGCAATCCGGTGAGCGAGGATGACGGGCTTTGGATTTTTCACGTTACAACTACAACACGCGCCCGGTTTTTATTTGACAGCAGTACAGAACCGGGGAGAGGCGATCCAGCCATTTTTATATTTTGAAAAGGGAAGGAAAATCCAATAACCCAGCAGCCCAACTCTCGGCTTCCTTTACGGTCCTTCCCCAACCTCCGGGATTGGGCAGGTCACCATTGCATGCACGGGCTGATGCATGTCTCCGAGGCTGGCCCACCGCGACACGACATCCACGTACCACGAGCATGCCATCTCCCCTCATGCAGTACTCGAGGACGCAGACGCAGGTGGGAAAGCGAGACGGTCTGGTCATGGTCTGGTAGCACCGACAGTCCCGACGGCTGGTTGCTGGTGACTGCTCGCCGGTCGCCGGTCGCCGGTCGCCGTTCCGCAGCAGCATCGTCCGACGCGACGAGCAGCCATGAGTGACGGGATTCCGTCCATGATTCCGTGTCGCCCTCACACGGGCTCACACAAGTCCATCAGTCCATCAATCCATCAGTCCACAAGTCCACAAGTCCACAAGTCCACTCAAGGCCGTCTCTCCCTCCGTCGATCCAGGCCCAGGCCAGAGAACAACCCCAGCCTCCCTCCCCCGCCCAAACGAGACGGGAGCACAACGCGCGCAACACCAAACTACAAGATTGGAATCTCATCCCCAGCCCCAGGCCCCGAGCCGTGCCGACCACAACGCCGACCTTTGCATCTCGGCAAAACAAACCCGTGACCATATCTCCCCCTCGGCGCCTAGTCTACGTACGCCGCCTGCCTGCCTGCCTGTCTGCCTGCCGCTTCCCCGAAACACACAACACCAGACACAACACGAGGCACATCCCACACAGCCCGGCCCGCCCCCCCCCCCCCCCCCCCCCCCCCTTTTGTCCCTTTTGCCCAATTTGCCCCATTTCCTCCTTCCTTCCGTGGTACATGTGAAGAAGTACGGGCTCCCCCTATAAAAAATTGCATGTGCAGCCATGCACGCAGCCAACCACCACCTGCATCCCGCGTGTCTTCACAAACTCGTCATATCCTCTCCTTGGCGAATTCAAAAGTCGGCCTTTTATCCTTTTGTGCGTGTTGGCCATGAAGGCACGGAGCGTACGTCCCGAGGGGGCGAGTCGAACAAGATGCCACCTTTTGGGAGCGTTTTGCGCCTTCTTTCGGGTCGCTTCGTCGTCTCGTCGGCCCCCTTTTGTGCCGTTTCATGTCATCAGACACAAACAAGGGAGACGTGTCCGGAAATAAAATTAAAAAAAAAGATAATAATAGTAATAACAATAATAATAATAATAATAATACAATACTAACAAGAAGAAGTAAATGCAGTGCTAGCTCTAGAGATAAGAAAGGAAGGGGGAAACAAGCAAGTTGCTTTATCCCTTGCCCCGCACGGGAAACCACCCCTCCCGCACCGCCCTCGACGTTGAACCACCAGCACCAAAAAAAAAGAAAAAAGAAAAAAGAAACAAAAGAAACAAAAGACCAGGAAAAAGGCCTGAAACAGAACAAAAGACAATACAGCAAAAGAAGGGGAAAGAAAAAACGTGGCGTGCACCAACAGGGACAGGGTGGCAAGGGCGGCGTGCCGGCCTCGTGGTCGCGCTCCGCGGGGGCTTTCCTCCCCAGAAACGGCTTCCACGGTCATGCAGATCGGCCGACGTACGAGGGCACGCGAAAAGTGCCCAGACTGATTTCGTATTTGGCTTGGAAAGGAGGGGGGGGGGGGGGGGAGGAGGGGAAGAGAAGAAGGGAAGAGGGAATGCTGCTCCTCGTGTGATGCCGATGCTCTCCCTTGATGCACCCACGCCATACATGCATGGTACATATGTAGACGGGGGAAACAAAACCGCATGCCTCCCCGTTTCCGCCTCGACTCTCCCGACTCGAGCCTGTGGGATAGTACGACTCTGCCGTCCCATCTCCAGCACATATACGCCGTGTCGGCCACACGTTGCTTCCCCCCATCCAGACCCGGTCCTGTCTTCTGGTCCTTCGCCGCCAGCCCATTCCACGTACCCAAGCACCGCCCCTCGGCCCCGAAACGATGAAGTTCCTCCTCATGGCCCTCATGGTCGGCGTATCCGCCCAAAGCGCGGCGCCCACCCCGACGCCGGCCTCGGTCGTCGCGCAGATTCCCCCGGGCGGCGACAAGGACTGCCTGGCCAACTACATCGTCAAGCAGTGTCTGCAGACCGAAAGCGACAAGGTGAGTTTTTACCCTCCTCTTTGGTCCTGAACTCGGACGTTGGTTGCGCCACGGCCATGTTGCGCCGGGTCAGTCACTCCCGTCACGGCCCGAGCCCCCGATGACACTTTCCAGCTCTCGGCCTGTACGGTGACGGACTACCAATGTATATGCTACGCGTCTCAGGCCATCGCCACGTAAGTGCCAGTCCCCAGATGACACAAACCAGTGGGGGGAGGATGATGATGATGATGAAAAAAAGAAAGAAAGAAAGAAAGAAAGAAAGAGGAAAAGAAAGAAAGAAAGAGAATTACCTTGAGCACCTCGCTTCAGCCCAATTCCGCAATCACCATCCCCCACCACGGTATCGAAGCGCGTAATGTCCGGCTCCGCAGCAAT
>SRPV01000921.1:0-12421 GCA_018360135.1 Claviceps sorghi | reverse complement strand
AAAAACCGAAAAAAAAAAAACCACGCCAAACACACCAAAAACACCAAGAAATCTCGGCAACGGCATCGTCAGAAATGTGCACAGGAAGAAGCTAGCATCGCCATGGGTCTTCTAGTCGACACAATGCACTGCCCACATGGTGCGACGCGGCAGTCGCCGTCTAGCCCCTCTGTTGACGAGACGCACCGACATGGGCTGCAAAGCCCCATCAGTCCAAGCGTGCTGGGCCTCTGGGCCTCTGGACCTCTGGGCTGTCGTCTGCGCTGCACTCTGCGCTCTGCCTGGGAAACACTGCGCAAAGTCTGCGCGGCAATGTGGGGCGGCTGGCCGGCTCCGGATGTCTGCCGAGACCATCCCGTGCCTACTGCGCAGCGGCCGTCAGTCAGCACAGCACGGCACACTTGCGCTGTTTGGCCAGTGACTCTGATGCAGGCACGCACATGTGCAAGCCCACGTTCTGTCCGGTGCAGCGTGTGGTGCAGCATCTGGTCAGTCGATTGTGCTGCGCCATGCTCACGCTGGCAGCAGTTTTGCGGGCTGGATGGAGCCTGCTCGACGCCCAGTGCCGCCCAGTGCCGCCCAGTGCCATTCTGACGGCCCGCGCCCCTGCCCGGCCGACCAGACTGCACCGCCGTTCCGCAGTGTCCCTTTCACCAGCTTGTCGGGGCACCATGGCGGCTGGTTTGACACAGACCGGAGCATCAATGGAGGCCAGGTGGGACCACCGTCATGCCATCAATGTGTCTGGCCGTCCTACGGTCCTCTGGTGTTCCCTGCCCACTGTTGCCACAAACTATGCTCACGTGTGGTGGCTGTGACTTATTGGATTTTGGACATTGGACAATCCCCATTGCCGTCTGCCGTCTGCCGTCTGCCGTCTGCCTGGCTCTGTGCTAGCTCAACCTCAACTTTCCATCTGCCCACTTTGGCCATGGTTCTCGCATTTTTTTCGTCTGTTCTCTGTGCTAACACTTCCCGCCTCTTCCGATAGATTTGTTCCAGAGCAGCCCTCGGCGCTGCTCTCACCCCTGTTCGACTAAAAGCGTCAGCGGTCCCTATAAGCAATTGAGGCAAACGGCTTGATTGGATCTTGCCGCAAAGTTCTCTTTCGTCTTCCTTTCCACCCCGCTCGTATTCGATTTGCGAGCTTCGCCTAGCATGGGCCTGCTAGCTGAATTCGACGATCGACATATCGAAGCCGAGCAGGACACATACCACCCTTATGAGTACCAGACGGAGAACAATGACTCTTGGGCTGGTGCCTTGCCGGTGAAGCAGGGTCTCTATGACCCGTCGTACGAGCGTGATGCTTGTGGAGTTGGATTTGCCTGGTAATTGATTGCCCTCCTACCTTTTTTTTTCTTGCGAGCGTTTTCACCCCCTCGATGTTCAGCACTTTGAGAAATGGAAAAAAAAGCATGGACTTATGTGATGGTGTAGTCACATCAAGGGCAAAGCTAGCCACAAAATCGTCAGCGATGGTAAGTCAAACTCTTGCAGCATCAAGTATGAAATCCTGCCAGCGCTGACTCGCCACTTCGGCAGCTCGCAATCTTCTCTGCAACATGACCCATCGCGGAGCGGTGGGATCTGATGCACGAGACGGTGATGGTGCTGGTGTCATGACATCCATCCCTCACCGGTTCTTCGTCAAGAACTTTGAAAAGGAGCAAGACATTAAGTTGCCTCCTCCTGGCCAATATGCTGTTGGAAACTTGTTTTTCAAGCCCGACGAAGAGACTCTTGAGGAGTCTCAGAGGCAGCTGGAAGATGTTGCCGAGTCGTTGGGTCTTCGAGTCCTGGGATGGCGAAGGCCTCCCGTTGACTCGACGCTGCTTGGCCCTGCGGCAAAGTCTCGCGAGCCCATCATCGCTCAGCCCTTTGTCGTCCTTGCCTCCGCCTACGGCTCTGGAACTGCACCAGAAACGACCGACGAGGACAAGTTTGACGAGAGATTGTTCGAGCGACAGCTGTACGTCCTCCGAAAACGCGCCACGCACACCATCGGTCTCAAGAATTGGTTCTACCTCTGCTCCCTGTCCAACAAGAACATTGTATACAAGGGCCAGCTGTCGCCTTCCCAGGTCTACTCGTACTACCATGACCTGGTAAACGCCGATTACGAAGGTCATTTTGCCCTTGTCCATTCTCGCTTCTCTACAAACACGTTTCCTTCGTGGGACAGAGCGCAACCCCTGCGTTGGGCTGCACACAACGGCGAGATCAATACCTTGCGTGGAAACAAGAACTGGATGCGAGCTCGTGAGGGTGTCATGAACTCTGACATATTCAAGGACGAACTCGAGCTCATGTACCCCATTGTGGAAGATGGTGGCTCCGACTCTGCTGCTTTCGATAATGTTCTTGAGCTCCTGACAATCAATGGCGTCCTCTCTCTACCAGAAGCTGTCATGCTCATGGTCCCCGAGGCTTGGCAAGGCAATGACCGGATGGATCCAAAGAAAGCTGCCTTCTACGAATGGGCTGCCTGCCAGATGGAGCCATGGGACGGCCCTGCTCTGTTCACCTTCGCGGACGGTCGTTACTGCGGTGCCAATCTGGACCGCAATGGCCTGCGACCTTGTCGGTTCTACGTCATGGACGACGATCGCATCATCTGTGCCTCCGAGGTCGGCACCATCGCAGTCGAGCCTGAGAGCGTCATCCAAAAGGGTCGACTGCAACCCGGAAGAATGCTTCTGGTTGACACCAAGGCCGGTCGCATCATTGATGACAAGGAACTGAAGGCTGCTGTCGCCAACCGCCACGACTTCCGCTCCTGGCTGGACAAGGAGCTCCTGACCATGCCCAAGGTTTTGGAGAAGCTTGAGGGGAAACTGAATCTTGCCGCCAAGCCCGATGCATCCCTTCTCCAAGAAGATCCTCTCTTGTTGTCCTTCGGCTACACGCACGAGCAAGTTAGCTTGCTACTTGCCCCGATGGCTGCTGATGAGAAAGAGGCGCTGGGATCAATGGGCAACGATGCGCCACTGGCATGCTTGACTCCAGCTCCACGACTTCTGTATGACTATTTCCGACAACTCTTCGCTCAGGTCACCAATCCGCCCATCGACCCCATTCGAGAGTCCATCGTCATGTCTCTCGAGTGTTACGTTGGTCCTCAAGGTAATCTGCTAGAAATGGACGCTTCCCAATGTGGACGTCTCATGCTTCCCAGCCCGATCTTGTCCATCCCCGAGTTCAATGCCATCCAAAACATGTCCTCTGTCTACCCCGAGTGGACCGTAAAGACCATTGATCTCACCTTCCCCAAGAGCAAAGGCGTTCAAGGCTACATTGATCACCTCGATGAGATTTGCAACGAAGCCACGGCTGCTGTTGAAGCTCGTGATCGTATTATTGTCCTTTCCGATCGTAAGACCTCCGCTGATCGTGTTCCCGTTTCCGCTGCTTTGGCTTCCGGCATGTTGCACCATCATCTGGTCACAAACAAATGGCGATCCATGGTAGCTCTGGTAGTCGAAACTGCCGAAGCTCGTGAGGTTCACCATATGTGCGTCCTTCTCGGTTATGGTGCCGATGCTGTCAATCCTTACCTCGCCATGGAGTGCGTGCTCAAGCTCAATCGGGAGCGACTGATCAAGAAGAAGCTGTCCGACGACGCCCTCATTCGCAACTACATTCACTCTTGTGATGGCGGTATTCTGAAGGTCATGAGTAAAATGGGTATTTCCACGCTCGCCTCGTACAAGGGTGCTCAGATTTTTGAGGCACTCGGTCTGGACGAAGCTGTCGTTGAGCGATGCTTCAAGGGCACCGCTTCGCGTATTCAAGGCCTGACCTTTGAACTCATTGCTGAAGATGCCTTCCGCTTCCACGAGCTCGGTTTCCCATCTCGCTATACCGTCGGGGTCAAGGCTTTACCCGAGTCGGGCGAATACCATTGGCGCGATGGCGGTGAGCCTCACATCAACAGTCCTGCGGCCATCGCCAATATCCAGGATGCAGTCAGAAACAAGAACGACAAATCCTATGAGGCCTACTCCAAGGCTGAGTACGAGCAAATCAAAAACTGCACTCTCCGGGGTCTTTTGGATTTCAACTTTGATGACGCCACCCCTATCCCCATTGATCAGGTCGAGCCTTGGACCGAGATCGTCAGACGGTTTTGCACCGGTGCCATGTCCTATGGTTCCATCTCGATGGAGTCTCATTCTACCCTTGCCGTTGCCATGAACAGGCTGGGAGGCAAATCCAACACGGGCGAGGGAGGTGAAGACCCTGAACGATCCGAGCGCTTGCCAAATGGCGACACCATGAGATCTGCGATCAAGCAGGTTGCCTCAGGTCGTTTTGGAGTTACGTCTGCCTATCTTGCGGATTCTGATGAGCTTCAGATCAAGATGGCTCAGGGCGCCAAACCAGGTGAGGGTGGCGAGCTTCCTGGCCACAAGGTTTCCAAATCCATTGCTCGCACTCGCCACTCAACTCCCGGCGTCGGCTTGATCTCTCCTCCTCCTCACCACGACATTTACTCCATCGAGGATCTGAAACAGCTCATTTATGACTTGAAGTGTTCAAGTCCCCGCTCCAGAGTCTCCGTCAAGCTTGTCTCTGAAGTCGGCGTGGGTATTGTTGCTTCAGGTGTCGCCAAGGCAAAGGCCGACCACATCCTTATTTCTGGTCACGATGGTGGTACTGGTGCTTCCCGATGGACCGGTATCAAATATGCAGGTCTTCCTTGGGAGTTGGGCCTTGCCGAGACCCATCAGACCCTCGTTCTCAACGACCTTCGTGGTCGCGTCGTTGTCCAGACCGATGGACAGCTGAGAACTGGGCGTGATGTCGCTGTTGCTTGCCTGCTCGGCGCGGAGGAATGGGGGTTCGCCACTGCACCACTCATCGCCATGGGTTGCGTCTTCATGCGCAAGTGTCATTTGAATACCTGCCCTGTCGGTATCGCTACCCAAGATCCCGAGCTGCGAAAGAAATTTCAGGGTACTCCCGAGCATGTCATCAACTTTTTCTACTATGTTGCTAATGAGCTCCGTTCTGTCATGGCTCAGCTCGGATTTCGAACTATCAACGAAATGGTTGGCCATGTCGAATATTTGAAGATGAGGGATGATCTTCGAACTCATAAGACCGCCAATATCGATCTGTCTTTGCTTCTGACTCCCGCTCACAAGCTGCGACCTGGTGTTGCCACTTTCAACGTTCGAAAGCAGGACCATAAGCTTTATGTTCGCCTGGACAACAAGCTCATTTCGGAAGCTGAGCTGACTCTGGATAAAGGACTTCCTTCCAGAATCGAATGTGATATTGTCAATACTGACCGAGCGATGGGCACATCGCTGTCATACCAGATCTCAAAGCGTTATGGTGAGGCAGGGCTGCCCCTGGACACCGTCCACGTAAACATCAAGGGTTCTGCGGGTCAATCGTTCGGTGCCTTCCTCGCCCCTGGTGTTACTCTCGAACTTGAAGGTGACGCAAACGACTATGTCGGCAAGGGCCTATCTGGTGGTCGATTGATCATTTATCCTCCCCGATCAGCAGTTTTCAAGGCTGAGGAGAATATTCTTATTGGCAACGTCTGTCTGTACGGTGCCACCACCGGTTCTTGCTTCTTCCGCGGCATTGCGGCTGAGCGCTTTGCTGTTCGCAATTCCGGGGCCACTGCAGTCGTCGAAGGCGTTGGCGATCACGGTTGCGAGTATATGACAGGCGGCCGTGTCATTATCCTGGGACAAACTGGTCGCAACTTCGCCGCTGGCATGTCCGGTGGCATCGCATATGTCCTCGACATCCACAACGACTTCCATTCCAAGCTCAACATGGAAATGGTTGAAGCCGGACCCATCACTGATCCGGCCGAGATTGCCTTTGTCCGTGGACTTATTGAGGATCATCATCACTATACTGGATCTGAGCTTGCGGCCCGTATCCTTGTCGACTTCAATCGTGCACTTCCTCGCTTTGTCAAAGTTCTTCCCGTTGACTACAAGCGAGTTTTGGAGGAAGAGGCGACCAAGGCTGCCGAGGCCAAGCGCGCCGAGTATAACCTCCCTGTCGTCTCCGGTGTGAAGCACAAGAAGGATGACAAAGCTGCCAAGCTGCAAGATCTTGAGGAAGCCATCGGCGATGCCAAGGCGGAGAAAAAGAGAGCGCTGGTGCTCGACAAGACGAAGGGTTTCATGAAGTATGCCCGCCGTACCGAGAAGTATCGCGCCGCTTCAACTCGAACCAAGGACTGGGCAGAGCTCAGCTCTCGCCTGGACGAAGACGAGCTCAAGTATCAGTCGGCTCGTTGTATGGATTGCGGTGTACCGTTTTGTCAGTCCGAAACTGGTTGCCCCATCTCCAACATCATTCCCAAATGGAATGAGCTGGTATTCCAGTAAGAGAAGATCCCAAGTGTCCCTTCATCCTCGCAAAAACTGACATCCATCTGCTAGAAACCAATGGAAGGATGCCCTCAACCGTCTTCTCATGACCAATAACTTCCCCGAGTTTACTGGCCGTGTCTGTCCTGCCCCCTGCGAGGGCGCCTGTGTGCTCGGCATCAACGAAGACCCTGTTGGCATCAAGTCCATTGAATGCGCAATCATCGATCGTGGTTTCGAGAAGGGCTGGATGATTCCTCAACCTCCACAGATCCGCACAGGAAAAAAGGTGGCAATCATCGGCTCCGGTCCGGCCGGCCTCGCGGCCGCTGACCAATTGAACAAAGCTGGCCATAGTGTCACCGTCTACGAGCGTGCCGATCGTCTTGGAGGTCTCCTGATGTATGGTATTCCCAATATGAAGCTCGACAAGCGTATCGTCAAGCGACGCACCGACTTCATGGCTGCCGAGGGTATCAGCTTCAAGACTGGCGTGGCCATTGGGGAGAAAGGTCAGCCTTCCTTGTCAGATCTCAAAGCCAGCAATGATGCCGTTGTTATCGCCACCGGCGCGACCGTTGCTCGTGATCTCCCAATCAAGGGTCGCGAGCTCAACGGCATTCACTATGCCATGGAGTTTCTGCACAAGAATACCAAGTCCCTGTTGGACTCGGAGCTCGGCGACAACGCCTACATCTCGGCCAAGGACAAGCATGTTGTCGTCATTGGTGGTGGAGATACTGGCAACGACTGTATTGGTACGTCGGTCCGTCACGGAGCCAAGAGCGTCACCAATTTCGAGTTACTGCCGCAGCCTCCTCCTGAGCGAGCCAGCGATAATCCATGGCCCCAATGGCCTCGAATCTACCGAGTGGACTACGGTCACACCGAGGTTCGTCAGCACACTGGCAAGGATCCTCGGGAGTACTGCATCATGTCGGAGGAATTCGTTGATGACGGCAGTGGTAAGGTCAAGGGTATCAATACCGTTCGCGTGGAGTGGACCAAGTCACCCAGTGGTGGCTGGGATATGAAGAAGGTTGAAGGCTCACAGCAGTTCTTCCCTGCGGACCTTGTTCTTCTTGCAATGGGTTTCCTGGGACCCGAAGCCCGTGTTCTGGGAGATGAAATTGAGAAGGACGCGCGTAAGAATGTCAAGACGCCGCCCGGCAAATACTGCACCAACATCGAGGGTGTCTTTGCTGCTGGTGACGCACGCCGTGGCCAATCACTCATTGTTTGGTGAGTCTAGTCCTCTTGTCTTCCAACATCACTTCATTGACTAATATTTTTTTCCGCCAGGGGTATCAATGAGGGCCGCATGGCAGCTCGCGAGGTAGATTTGTACCTCGAGAAGAATACCAATCTTCCGGTAACTGGCGGTATTGTGAAGCGCACGGCGCAGGAGATTTTGAACCGCGTTGTTAAAGCCTAGTAAACAAGATGGTTTACCCTCATTTCTACGGAGTTTTTTCTGGGATTTTTCTTTTTGTTTTCTTTGCCTTGGTCATTTTTTTTTTCTATTTTTTTTCAAAGACGCATGGTTTTGTTTGCTCGTGTTTGCTTTGCACGATGGCCATTAAGATACCAGGACGATGCAAATGTTCGAGTATATATTTGACGTATTCAGACTGATGAGCTTGGTACAAATAGCAAGTATCCTGGTTGGACTCTATACCTAGGTACTTAAATAAGCTTGGTTGAAATGCATGTCACGACTGACGGAGTTTCTCCCGTGATGCGCCCCAGAGGGTGGCACGTGCCCCATTCGTGTCGTTGATAGGGCAATGGATCCGACGTGAACAGCCTGGTTTGGACGAATAGGATCGGCGGATCCCCCGGACTCGGACGGCTGCGAGTGGGGCGCGTTCCAGCACGTCGAAGCAGCCTCGGGGCGTGGTGTGTTGTCATCTGGGCTGGGGTGGTCGCAATCGGTGGCCTCGGTCCAGGCAAAAGAAGATTGAACGAACCACCATCTCGTGGCTTGGTTTCTCCCTTCTGGCACAGGTTAGTCTCTGCAGTCCTCGTCACGCCCACGCCAACGCCCACGCTCTCCAGACGCCCGGACGCCCAGAAGCCCAGAGGCCCAGACTCACAGACTCCCAGAGTCCCAGAGTCCACAGCAGAAGCAGGCTCGGCAGACTGCACACTGGTCCGAGCCAGTTTTTGTCACCATGCGGTTCGGAAAGACTCTCCGGCTGGCCGTGTACGGCCCCTGGAAGGACAAGTACATTGACTACGCCAAGCTCAAGTCCCTGCTGCGCGAGGATAAGTTCGACGACGACTCCGTCCCCTGGACCGAGGACGACGAGAACCGCTTCTGCGACGAGATCTTCAACGTCCAGCTCGAGAAGGTCGCCCGCTTCCAGCAGGAGCAGGTCGATGCGCTCAAGTACCGCGCCGACATCGTCTTCGAAAGGCTCAAGGAATCCGCACCGCCGCCAGCCGCCGCCGGGGAGGCCGGGGAGGCCGGGAAGGCCGGGAAGGCCTCGGCCACGGCTGCCCCCCGGGACGACGCCGACGTGGCCCGGCTCAGGGCGCTGGAGAAGGAGCTCGACGACATCACCAACGAGGTCAGGGAGCTCAAAAAGTACAGCAGCATCAACTACACGGGCTTTCTCAAAATCGTCAAGAAGCACGACCGCAAGCGGGGCGACAGGTACAAGGTCCGGCCCATGATGCAGCTCAGCCTGGCCCAGCGGCCGTTCAACTCGGAGCAGGGATACTCGCCGCTGCTGAACAAGCTGTCCATTATGTACTTTGCCATTCGGCAGCAGCTGGAGGTGGAGGCTGCGCCGTTGGATCTGGACAACGAGGGCGAGACGCAGAATGGAGAGCGGTATACGGCGCACAAGTGTACGGATCCAAACTGACGATGCGTTTCTTCAAACCATACTTGCAGATTCTGTGCTAATCTTCCTGCCCTCTCCTTAGTCTGGGTTCATCTCGACAACCTGCTCGAGGTCAAAACCCTGATCCTCCGCCGACTTCCCGCCCTCGTCTACAGCGACCAGACCTCCAAAGAGGTTGACGGTCACGACTCGCCCGCCGTCACGTCGTTGTACTTTGACAACAAGCAGTTTGAACTATACTCTGAAAAGGTCGATGGGCAGTTGGAGACGTCCTCTCTTCGACTACGCTGGTACGGACAGCTAAACACGCGACCTGAAATCTTTCTCGAGCAAAAGGCCGCCGACGCTCAGGGCGTGAGCCAGACAAACCGATTCACAGTCAAGGACAAGTGGGTCAAGCCCTTCATCGACGGCGAGTATGGCATGGAGAAGAGTGTGCAAAAGATGGAACGCCAGGGCCAGCCCGAGGACAAGATTCGGGACTTCAAGGAGACTGTGGCCAAGATTCAGGACTTCATCAAGCAGAAGAAGCTCTCTCCCGTCCTGCGAGCCAACTATGTCAGGACGGCTTTCCAAAAGCCACTGGATGATCGCGTCCGTATCGCAATCGATACCAATCTTGCCTTTATCCGCGAAGACACGCTGGACCCGGATCGGCCGTGCCGCGACCCCAAGGACTGGCATCGAGAAGACATTGACAACAGCAGCATGACCTTTCCGTTCCGGAATATCAACCAGAGTGAGGTTTCCAAGTTCCCCTTTGCCGTCCTCGACATCAAGCTCAGGGAAGACGGCAACAGGAAGCGACCTGCATGGGTCGAGGACCTCATGGCATCGCACCTCGTGCATCCGACGCCGAGATTCTCCAAGTTTGTCCACGGCGTGGCGTCGCTGTTCGAGGATCACGTGAACAATCTGCCTTTCTGGCTGAGTGATCTCGAGATGGACATCCGCAAAGACCCCCAACAGGCCTTTGAAGAAGAGGAGCAGAGACGGGCCCAGAGGGCGGACGATGTCCAGGCTGTTGGAAGTCTGATCGGCACGGTCCCCAGCTCGTACAAGGCCGCGCAGAGCTCGCCCGTGGGCAGGTCGTTTCTGACGGATCGCATGTCGGCCGACTCCAAAGCCGTCTTCTCGGCGTCGCTGCGACGAAAGAGCGGCGCCATCCATGGCGAGGAGGAGGAGGGCGAGCCCAGCAACACGCAGCCGCAGGACGAGCCTGCCGAGACGCGTGGCGGCTATGGCACGCTGTCCTCGGTGCTGCCGGGCCTGTCGCTTTCCAAGTACGCCCGGGCGAGGCGTGCCCAGAAGGCGCAGCTCCCCGAAGGCGTCGTCGAGCCGACGCAGTGGATCAAGAACATGGGCGAGCTCAAGGTCGAGCCCAAGGTCTGGCTGGCCAACGAGCGGACGTTTCTCAAGTGGCAGCACATTGCCGTCCTGCAAGGCACGCTGGCCGTGGCCCTGTACTCTGCTGCGGGGACGAGCCTTGTCGCCGAGGTCATGGGCTTGGTGTACGTTCTGATTGCCGGGTTCGCCGGCCTCTGGGGCTACTGGATGCTCAATGTGCGGCGGGGCATGATTCTGGAGAGGAGTGGGAAGGATTTCGACAACATGCTTGGTCCGTTGGTCATCAGCGTGGCGCTCATGGTGGCGCTGATTGCCAATTTTGTGTTGCAGGTACGGGTTTTCTTTTCTCTTCTCTTCTCTTCTCTTCTCTTCTTTTGTTTTGTTTTCTTTTTTTTTTAAAAAAAAGAAGAAGAAGAAAAACCAAAAAAAAAAAAAAACCAGTGAGCCGACCAACTAGGTGCTGACTTTTTTGCGATTTCTCCCCCTTGGTTGTAGTATCAAAAAGCGTCTGCCAAGTTCGACGGCGACGGCCGCGGAAATGGCACGGACATGGTTTCGGGGGAGCTGAGGTGATGCTTCTGTGGTGTCGAGGTGGATTTACGTGCATTGGTCTAGTGGTGCTGTCGCGTCCATTCTCTGTGCTTGTCCATCATCTACGTCTAGTGACAGCAGTACAGCATTGGATAGAAGGGTCTTTGCTGGCATTTATGAATGTCCGGCGGTTGTTATGCTGGGGAGGGGATTATCTTGGAACCTTGGGAACCTGGGTGTTGGGAACTGTTTTGCTGCTTGGTAAGACTGCCTGTTTTTGCATTGTTTGAGCCATGTTCACTGTACCTAGGTAATGGTAGGGTGCTGCTCAGCGTAGGGACGTCAAATTGTACGTGTAGGTGGTGCCGGGTTGCAGAGCCGATGGGGTCTGTGAAGAGTGAAGGAAAATAGCTGGAGCAGACGCGTCAAGAGCGGGCTGAGCTGACGTGACGTGACGGTCGTGGCGGTTGCCAGCCTCTGCCTTTTCTCTTCCATGTTTACCCTCCGGATGCTCCCCCAAGATGCCCCACCCGTGTGTTCGAGGCGCGGTCGCCATTGGCCCAAAGCAGCACAGCCGGATCGGAAGTGGACCAGTGACCACTTGCCTCCCTCCCGGCCGACGCCCAGCCTCCTTCCATGTTGGCAGCAGCTGCGAAAGCTCCAGCGAGCTCCAGACAGCGACCAGCACAGACAGCTCCAGTCCTTCCAACCACAGCCCTGCTTGATAAACATTGACGCAACATTCATTGCTTCTCCGTGTCTGAAAATCCTTCCATCAGACTTTTCTTTTTGCTTTTTTTGCTTTTCTTTTCTTTTCCCCCATCGCCTAGGATTTGCCGGTTTCTTTCCCCTCCCCACCCCCTCTGCCCTCCGCCACATGCCGGGCAGCTTATTGAATTCGAGGGTACACCGCTATTTTATGCCCTCTGTGCTGCCTCGTCAAAACAAACCCGGCCCAGGGCGGTTTTCTGTTTTGACACACGGACACGACAAGGAGCCTCGATGAATGCTTCTGAGGCGCTGTAGCGTTGCAAATTCGTTGTTACACAACCGTCGACCCCTCACCCGGGTGCAGAGTGCAAATCCCACCGCACGAGGGCTGTGATTCGGGGCGGGTGGTGCGAGGCTGTGAGCCATGAGGTGAAGGTTGGGCATTGGTTGCGAGCAAAGTGTAATGCAAGGCGACCTGGGCACCACAGGACCACAGGACCACGGGGCGCACCACATCGACAGAGAGACGTTCCGTTTTCTTGGGGTCAGTCGACTGTTTCGTCGGCGGGGGAAAGGGCATTCTTTGTCCTGTTCCAGAAAACAAAAAACGAAAAAAAAAAAAAAAAAAGGAAA
>SRPV01000920.1:0-12436 GCA_018360135.1 Claviceps sorghi | reverse complement strand
AAAAAAAAAAAAAAAGAAACCAACGTATCAACGTAGTAGCAGTGTCTCGACATCAAACTGGAAACCCCCTCCCGTCGACCTTGGCTTGTTTTTATCCCTCTCCGCCTGTGCCATGGTCAGGACGAAAACTGAATCTCGAGTCCCAACGTGCGGAAGGGCTTGTCCAGCTTCTTCAGGTCGATCCCGCTTCCCAGACTGAACAGCAACGACTTGACCCGTCCTTCCCACAATATGCCGATTCTCAGATTCTGGTCCAGCCGCGCCTTGAGAACGCCGGCGTATTCCTCTCCGCCGTCGGGCCCGACGGACTTGGAGAGGGAGAGAATCTTGTCCGGCTCCGGCTGGGGTGTCGGCGGCGTCGGCGGCGTCGGCGGCGGCGGGGATACAGATATAGACTCTGGCGCTGGCGCATCGAGTCTCCATTCCAGCTTGGCCTGGAAGCTCCTCTCGCGCGTCGGCCGCCACACCCTGGGCCCCGGCGACTGGTCCTCCACGCTCAGCCGGCGAAGCGGCTTCCTCCAGAGCTCCATGCCCACGGCCCACGCGCTCTCATAGCTAAACACGTTGAACTCGAGGCGTGATGCCAAGCTGCTGTGCCGGCCTGCCTTGACGGCATAGCTGGCCGCCACGTTGCCCATGAGCGGGTTCATGGTCAGCGTCGCGGACAGGGGCGTCCCGTTGTGCGTGGGCAGCGTCGCGAAGCGGCCCCCGACGCTGACGCCGCCGGACTTGTTCAGCGTGCCGTAGTAGATTTCCCCGCCGGTGCTGAAGCGTCCGTAGATGCGCTCGCGTTCGCCCTGGCCGCCGTTGCTGAGGGCCTGGGTGCCGGTGCCAGCGCAAGGACCCTCGGCCTTGTTCATGGCGCCGCACTGCGCGTCGCCTCCAAAGTTGTATATCCCTCGCAGGCCGAGCAGGCCACCGTCCGAGGAGGCCAGGCCCTCGAACGCGTAGTTGCCCACGTCGTACTGCGCCAGACCGAGCATCGTGCCCCCGTCGCGGAGGTACTCTGCCGACACGACGCTGAGCTGCACCTGCAGGGCGGGGGTGATCCTCTTGACGATCAGAGCCTCGAGCTGCGACTGCGGGAGATATAGCCTGCCGTACAACAGCGACGGCAGCGACGACCACGACGACGCGTGGCCATCGGGCGTGGCGTGCGCGGAGCCGTCGTCGCCAAAAGCCAGGGGCGTCAGCGGCCGATACGATCGCAGCAACTCGGGCAGCGGGACGTGTTCCGACCGCGGCGTGAGATGCAGCCGCAGGGGCACCGACGAGAACAGATAGGAGATGGAGCCGTCGACGACGCCCACGGAGCCGAGCTGGTACGACGTGGCAAAGTTGGTGCTTGCGAGAGACGAGAGCGTGAGGCGAAGCCCCCGCGGGGTCTGGAAGTCGAGCAGCGCTGGGATGGACACGCACAGCGTCAGCAACGTGTCTCGAGTCAGGACGCGACCGTCTCGAGGGTTTATGCGCGTGGTACCATACCGTCTGATGTGCCGTTCAGCGCGGCGTACGAGTTGTCGCGGCGCCAGCCAGTCGCCTCGTAGAACGCGCTGTGGACATAGTCCATGAACTCGCGCATCTCGCCCGCGCCTTGTCGGGCATGCTCCCGGCGGACGACGTTGGAGGATGGTGGGAAGACGACGGATGTTGGCTCCTCGGACCTGTGACGGTGTCGTCGACGACCATTTCGTCCATGTGCATGGTGTTGGGGCGGCCCGACACGATATGTGGGTCCACGACGCTGGGCTAGCTTCGGCGCGCCCGGTCCAGAACCTACCCTGTTTCAGAAGGGACTTTTCGCGGCACCAGTGGACTACGAGGGTTTATCATGACATAATTTAAATTTAAAAGAAGAAAAAATAAAAATTAAAATTAAAATTAAAATTAGAATTAAAATAAAGCTATTCTTACGCCATATATCTTTAATGCCGGGTCTATCCAGACACTAGGGGCTTCCCGATTGCTAAATAGCGTCGACACCAAGATACGCGAGCCGCATAGTCGACCAATCATTTTCACAGTAAAAGGTGCACAGGATGCGACAAGTAGGCGCAACTAAACTCGTTGCCGATGACTTTCCATAGACGACATCAAACTGATGCGTTGGTTGCGTTTGATCTGTGGCAAAGAACTTCGTCTGGTGCGTGGCCTCGCGTCAAGGCCATCTCGGGCCAATTTGGTGACACGGGAATGCCATGGACTTGGCTTTACATGCAAAGATGTGCCTCCCGCCTCTATTCAGTCGGTGACGCACACGCCGTGATACAGACAGGCCAACTCTTATAGCCTCATGGTCGAGCAGAGGCAAAGTTCCATTTCATTCAGAGCTCCAACAGCTCTGCTTGTCCGTTGCTTTTGGTTGCCTCCCCCATCGCTCAGTCCATAGAATTCGGACCCTGGTAAAACCTGACCAAAGATGCATTTCTACTCAAACAGAAACCAAAAGAAACCAAAAACATTCCCCTTGAGTCAGATTACCAACAAAAAAAAACAAAAAAAAAAAAAACAAAAAAAAACGCCGCAGTGACCACCTTGCTTGTCTAACCTTCTTTCACGCGCGTGTGTTGTCGTCTCCTTCACCGCAATCCTGGAAGCCCAAGCTCGCTTCTCGTCTAATTTTGGAATTCGGATTTTTTAGGCCTCCTTTGAAGAGAAGCCTAGCTCGACAAGTTCTGTATCAATGAAACATTGTCTCCCTTCAGGAGGATCTGACCTGTTGGAGAGGGTAAGTCTGCGAATCATGGCTCCTGGCAGCTTTAGTCGACCAGGGAGAATCACGTACCCAGCGGCCGTCTGCTCTCCTGCTCATTCGTCTTGGTCACCTGCGCAACCTCGACGGCGTCGTCGATCACAAGGTTCATGAATTCGTCAAAACCCTGCCTCGTGGTTAGAGCCAAGTTGGAAATGCGGACGATTGTGCCATGTTCTTACTCGGATCTTGCCCTCGATGCGAATGGAGAGCTGTTCATACAGCCAGACACTGACAGTGGCGTTCTTTTTTTTTTTTTTTCGTGTTAGCACGCAGACCTGTAATTTTTGGTGCTGCCTATCACTCCCCAGCCGCGCAGTGTGTAGCGGTAGAGGAACGGCTCGAGACACAATGGTGACGTTGAGCCTTGGCAGGCCAGGTCGCAGAGCATAAGAGCAGCCTTCATGTGATCTGGTTTCGAATAGTATTGTTCACACGGAGCCACGACATGTGTTTGTAACAATCGCTCCTGCCGGACACCGCAATCGCCATGCCGCCAACGAGCGTTCGATTCTTCCTCCACAACCTCGCAGCATAGTGCCAGAAAGGGATCGAACGGATTTCAGAAAAGTCAACTCACAGACTGAAGCAGCTTGAAGATCATGTTACTACACAACTGTTAGCTCGGTCTTCAGACATGCGCACAAGAAAAAGAGTGGCATGGAAGAGATGATGAAGGAAACACACACATGGGCGGGAGGAGAACGCGGCGACCGCCACCACCACCGCGACCAGTCATGATGGGCGAGTTTGATGGGCAGGAAAGAGACGGTGGGAGATGCGAGAACACAAGGTCGCGACAAGCACGTCGTCGTGATGATGGATTCCGCGACGGAGCTTGTGGTGGATTGGGATGCGGGCCGGGGAAAATTCAAGGTGGGTAAACGTTTTTCCGCACCCGCTCTGCTACATGCTCTCTATTCCTCCCGCGTCCACGCAGCGCAGCTGGCAGCTGATGCCGACCCACTCGTTTGCACTCGTGACGTTTTACAACAAGATTTACCATGTCAACTTGTTACTCAACAAACCTGCTCTAATCCACATCTACCTGCATATACTCGAGGCGCCTACCAGGCGTTTCCAAGCCTTTCCATACCGTTATTCCATGTTGGGAATGCGCTTATGCTGTCATGACACGTCGAGCCTCAAAGTTCAAACACCTTCTTCCCCTCGAACCACGTCTCCTTGACAACGCCCTTGACGATTTCGCCGGGCGTCAGCTCCACATCGCAGACGACGAAATCTGCTTTCAAGCCAACCTTTAAACTCCCCGTCCACGAATCAGCGAAAATCGAGTATGCTGATCCGTGCGTGGCTCCCGCCACAGCCTGGCAGATGGTCAGGGCAAACTCGGGATTGACCACAGTCTGCAAGTCTGGCTCTCTGTAGGAACGGCGCGTGGTGGCGACGTAGAGATTGGGCAGCGGCTCATGCGGCGCCGTGGGAGCATCGGAGCCGAGTGCCAAGGGAGCGCCCGCGTCGGCAAACTCGCGATACGCAAATGCTCTCTTGCAGCGGCCAGGGCCGACGAGCCGCGGCCAGGCGCGCAGGATGGCAGGATCGGAGTGGACGGGCTGGATGGAGGCCGTGATGCCGAGCTCGCCGAGGCGGCTGGCGTCGCGGGCCGATGCGAGCTCGAGGTGCTCAATGCGCGGGCGGCGCCATCTGTCCGTGTTCTTCTCGAGCACGTCAATGGCCATCTGGATCGTCTTGTCGCCAATGGCGTGCAGCGCGACCTGGAGTCCTGCGGCGTGGGCCCTGGCCACCAGCGGATCAAGGAGATGCTCTGGCCAGATAGAGTCTGGGCTCTTGCCGTTGCAGTACGGCTCCGTCAGGGACGCGGTGCAGGCGTCGATGATGCCGTCGCAAATCACCTTGACGCCGACGACGCGACAGTCGGGCGTGGCCTCGGCGTTGTACTCCTTTGCCAGCTCGGCCGCCCGATCAACCTGTGCCAGGACGTTTTCCAAGCTGTCGGTCGGCTTCATGAACCAGTATGCCGCGATCCTCATGCCGCGCAGCCCGTTTGTCTCGTTTCTCAACGCGATGAGCGGGTCCCAGATGGTGTCGTCCATGGCCATGTCAACCATGCCCGTGTAGCCGGCTGCATTGAAGGCCGTCAACGCAGACCGAATGGCGTCCTTTTTCTCCGTCATGGATGCCATTTTGGCCACAAAGGGCCAGATGATGTGGAAGACGGCGCCTTCGTTGAAGACTCCGTTTGGGTTGCCGGCCGCATCTCTCTGGATCGTACCGCCAGCGGGATCGGGAGAGTGCGGCCCAATGTCCATGACGCGGCATATCTCGCGCAGCGCTGTCGAGCTGCACCACGTAGAATGCAAGTCCTTGGTGTCGATGAATATGGGCCGCGGGTCAATGTCATCCAGGACGCTGGCGTCCACGCCGCCGGGCGTCATGGCGTGCGTCCACCCCTTGCAGAAGATGCTCGACGCGCCCGGATTGGCCGCGGCGTACGTCCTGATCTCGCTCTTGATGTCCTGCAGGTCCTTGCAGTGGTCGAGGGCGACCTTGGTCAGCGCCTGTCCGACGAGCAGCAGGTGTAAGTGGCTGTCGATGAAGCCGGGGAGGACGGTCCGGCCGTCGAGATGCTTGACGGCGGCGCCGCACCGTCTGGCGGCGACAACGGCGTCATCCTGGTCGGAGCCAATGTGAGAAATGCGGCCGTCCCGGATGACCATGCAGGAGGCAAAGGAGGGAGGGAGAGAGCTGTCTGGCGGCGACTGGTAGATTTGTCCATTGACGAGGATGACATGGTCCGAGTCGGGCGGCGCGGCATCTCCCATTGTGGTGGGCGCAGACTTTTTGAAGGGAAGAAGAGAAGAGAGACCGGAAACAACGAGTCCTCGGCGGCAGATGCACAGACCAAGCCGACGTGGATGAAGAAACAGGGTTTAAAAAAAAAAAAAAAAAAAAAAAAAAGAAAAAAGCACAACAGGCAGCCAGAACGGCATCCGCATGCTCGGAACACAAACTCGGTTAGCCGGGCGGCGTCGAGCCTTATCAATCGCATCTTCATCTCCACCCAATCACCCAACGGCTTCGACCCACAAGGCGCTGCCCGAAGTGGGCCAAGCCGCCGGCCGTCATCGGCGACCGAAGCCGGCCGGGTGATGTTATGCAATAGGAATAAAGGAAGAAAATAACAAGAATAATACTATAATGCAGTAGGACTTGAAAGAAAGAATGAATACCAGTAGGTAACAGCAATGACTGATCAAAAGCTAAGCGCTTAAAACCAGGCCTATCACACAGCCTCATTGCCTCCCCGGCCCATCGACCCGGCATCCATGTCCATGCTTCGGAAAAGCGTTGCCGTGACTGCGCTCTGTAGAAAGACCTGAGCTGCCTTTACTTGTTTAAAGAGGAATCATGGACGGCACGAGATCGGACGACGTCCTCCCCGACTCGTGCTGCTGTGAAACAGATCTGGTGTGCGTCTGCACCCAGACGACATAAAATCACAGGTCCGCCGTATCCTCAGAGCACATTCACAGCATTGTAGTTGCACGGCGAACAAAAGGTGCGTACCTTGAGAGAAGGAGACAAACGAATCAGGTTTCCAGCACGCCATTATCCCAGGTTTCTCTACGTTCTCTTTACTTCTTATTCTATCTCCGCTTCCGCCGTACTCCTCATCCTGTGCCGTGTTGAGAAGAGCGAAACCCTAAGAGACGGCTCGACGCAAAGGTGGTTCGTTCCGGCTTTGATTTGGGAGAAGCCTTTCTTTCTAGACGTCGCGCCTTGGACACGATGCAGGTCTCGCCGTATGAAGGGTTGGTTTCCCCCCGCAAGAACCAAGAAGAAGCTGCCGGGCTAACGGGTGCCAGAATCGTCACGTCCCCGCCCTTCAAGTTCATCGTGGGCGGAGACAAGACCGAGTTCTTCCTGCACGCGGCGCTGGTGGCGAGCCAAAGCCCGGCCCTCGACAGGATCATCAACGGGCCCTTTGTCGAGGGACACCAAGGCTACGTCGTGCTCGCGCATGAGGATGCCAGGACCGTCGCCGCGTTTGCCGAGTTTCTCTACAAGGGAGACTATTACCTCCCGTCGGACGCGGCGCCGTCCTCCCCCCAGGAAATTGGCAAACGAGCCAAGAAAAAGGCATCCCACCAGGAGGAATGGAGTCGCCCTTCCAACGACCACTGGACCAGGTTCATAAAGAACCCGGCGTACGGATACGACAAGCACGCGTCTGTTCCTGTCCTCAACGCGGAGGGCCTGGACGCCGACTACTCCGACTTCTTCATCGCGCACGCCAAGGTCTTCGTCTTCGCCGACTACTACGGCGTGGATGGCCTCGCGGACCTGGCCATGCAGAAACTGCACGCGGCGCTGTCCGGGTTCCGCCTCTCGAGGGAGCGGCTCGACGACGTCCTGGCGCTGATGCGCTTCTGCTACGAGCGGCCTGCCCCGGAGAGGTTGAAGAGCATGGTGGCGTCGTACGTGGCCGGGATTGTGGACTCGGCCACGCCGCGGGACTGCTTCAGGGAGGTGTTCCGGGAGAGGGGCGATTTTGCGGCCGACGTGGCTTGGTTCATGGCCTGTCGGCTCGTGCGCTCTGGGGAGTGTTGATGAGGTCGATGACTGTCTCTTGGTATGATCTGCGGGACTATTGATGGACTCGACCATTGGTCTTGCGTCGACGGCTTGCCTGGGACCTGGACCGATGGCCGAGGCGATGCTGGACCAAGATGCGACTAGGAAAGGAGTACAAGGGGAACGTCTGAGACGAATAGCACAAGATGGCGACTAGGAAAAAGGAGTCAAACACGTAAGAATGTCTTGACAAATAAAATAAGATATATAAACAGAAACCAAGCCGTAAAATAAGTAAAAACATCTAAAGTGAACAACACAAGATATAAACAGGAAAAAAAAGTAATGAGTACAAACGTCTTAAATAACAGAAGATATGTAAACAGAAAACAAAAAAGTAAAATAAGTACAAACGTCTCAAACGAATCACACAAGACGCGTGAATAGAAAAAAAGGCGCATATAAAGTCCTAAACCGTCTGGCTGCCCGAATTCATCGGCATCAGAGGCAAGCAAAGCGTCCGACTCCTTCACGAGAGCCCTCTTCTTTACATACAGCCTCTCACAGCACGGCCATCCCAGGCCGTAAGACAGTGCAATATAGTACGACCTTGTCAACGAGTCGCCACGGGTATTCTATCCTGATTACCTGATTATATTCGTACTTGTAAGAGTGTTTATGAAATAGTTTTATTCGAAACATGGTAAATGGGGTGCTGTGCTTGCCTGCTTTGCGTGACATGTTCTGTTTTAAGCGTACACACGTCTAGCGAATAAGACAAATGCAGCAAGTAAAAAGGAGTAAACAAGTAAAGTAATCAATGCACAACAAAGTGCAGCCAATAAAAAGGAGTAAACAAGTAAAGCCATCGATGCACAACAAAGTGCAGCAAATAAAGGAGCAGACAAGTAAAGCCATCAATGCACAACAAGATGCAGCAAATAAAAGGAGTAAAAAGGTAAAGCATCAATGCACAACAAAGTGCGCAAATAAAAAGGAGTAAAAAGGTAAACCCGCCTGCAGTACATAAAAAAGAGCAAAACAGCAAGAAATCCAACATATACTCATATATATATACTTACTCTTCTCAAGTATAAGAGAATGAAAAGAAGATAAGAAACAAAACACAAGACACAAACAGCAACCAAAAAAAAAAAAAAAACAGAATCAAATATATATAAAAACGTCTTAACCGACACGCAACATGCAGCCCTAGTACCCAAGAATCACGAGCATCATGACCCAAATGCCCGCTTTCTCTTTGCAACATGATACACAAATGCTTCGGATAGCCAATAAATAGTACAGGAATGGGCGCACCACCTTTCTTTCTCCTCCGAAACCCGCCCTCGTGTCTGTTCATGATGCATATGCCCTCCGTCAGGGCTCAAAGCGCCATCGCTTCGCGTTCTCATTCACCCACCACCGCGTTACAAACGAAGCCTGCTCTGTCCACTTTGCCGCGTCCGAACCGTGCTCCTGCTCAATGAGCCGCAATAACGTCTCGAAGCTAAAGGACAGGATGGCGTGCTGTTCGTGCGGATCCTTTTCCACGTTGGTGAAGCGCCACTCCGTGTCCTGGACCACGGGGACAATGAGCCGCCACCTGGCATCTTGGGCGCTTCGCGTTGCCACCTGCGCGCGTCCCGGGTTCGAGACGGTGAATTGCCAGTTGGCCTGGCCCGTCTGCTTGGATGCGTCGTGCAGCGGTCGAAGAAGCGATTGGCCCTCGTAGTTGCGCACGAGGTCACGAGCCGCCTTGCTCTCTGCTTTCGACAGGGAGCCCGTCTCAAGGAGCAGATCGAGAATGGTCGGTAGGATCGACGTCGAGCTCACGGCCGAGTCGATGTCCATGACCGGCAGCCTGGGGTGCGACAGCACAAGGGGAACGTGGAAGTTGGCAATGTGCGGCTGGTAGTAGGGCGTGATGGACCCTGTTTCGGCAATGGATATACCGTGGTCTCCCGCCAGAACAACCAGCGTCTCTTCGCTGACGCCTTGCTCCTCGAGTATCTCGAGAATCCTGCCAAGCCACCTGTCGACGAACCCGACCGTGTTGACGTAGTGGGAGAGGTCCCCGAGCGCATCGCCGGATGCCAGTGGGACATAGGTTTCGTCGTCCGGCATCTTGAAGGGATGATGGGCCGTGCTGGTCAGGTGCGTCAGGAACACTCGCTGGTCGGTCTTCTTGGCCGTCTTGAAGGCGTCCTCGATGTAGTCCGCAATCGCAGACTCGCGCATGCCGTAGTAGTTGATGTCCGGGAGCGTCACCTTGCCGAACTTGGCCTTGTCGCTCTGGAGGTATTCCTTAAAGATGACCTCGTCGTCCCCGTAGCCCAGCACCGGCATCAGGAGATCCTGCTTGTCAAACGAGTTTGTCACCGACATCATGAAGCTATTGCGCCATTCGTACTTGGTATACTCGTGCCCCGTTGCATCCTCATCCTCATCCTCATCCTCACGCTCACGCTCACGCTCACGCTCACCCGTGCCCTCGGCCGAGGCGTTGGAACCACGACGCAGAGAATTAAAGGCATTGAATATGTGTGGCAAACAAGGCTGGTACACGTGGTGCTTGTACTCGACGTTGAAGTCGGCTACCAAGGGACTGATGCCACAGAGCGTGCCGGGCACACTCTTGAGCGTATACGTAGCAGTCGTGTGGTCGTTGTTTGCGTTGATTCCGCCGCGCCGTCTCGTCTCGTTGTGCTCGAAGCCGTCGTTGTAGTCGCCCGTGAGAAAGCTGGCCGTCGGGGTGAGAGTGGACAGCCGCTTGCGCACCACCTCTGGGAAGGAGCCATTGTTCCACGTCTCGGCCAGTTTTTGCCAGATCAGGCCGTCCTTCTTGATCGGAAAGACGTCTTTGCGAGTGCTTTCGAGTTTGATCAGGACAATGTGGCGAATGTGCACATCGCGCAGCTTTCCCCTCAAAGGAGCCAGCAGACGGTCGTCCATGTTGGAAATTTTGAGGGGGTCGTGGGCCGCGTTGTAGTGTTGCGCATCAGGGTCGTACCAGTCTTCAAATCCGGCGAGAGGCTTGTCGAGCCTGGAGAGCCAGTCCCAGCGAATGGGATCTGCCAGAGCAGTCTGGTTGTGCCCGATACTCTGGCCGTGCTGAGGATTTACGCTACCGAGAGCTGGCGCAGATTGCGCAAAGTCGACGACTGGCAGCAGGATGGGCGTCCACGACATGAAGACGAGCGCGCTCTCGGTGGGTCGCACGATGAACGAGACAACTTGTACGACCAGAAGAGTTCCAATGACGGTGTGAATGAGCCATGTCACTTTCTTTCCGATGAGACTTGAAGGACTGGGTGCCGGTCCATGCGACTCTGGTTGGTGATGATACTCATTGTCACCTTCATCGGATCCGTCTTCCAAATCAAACTCCTTTTGGGGGACGTGATTGTACTCGAAGGCAGATGCCCCTTGTCGCCGTTGTGGTTGTCGGAGAGAGGATATCTTGCTGAGCAAGAACGTCAGAGGTAGTTTGATGATGTCGATGGCCATGCCAGCGAGAGCGAAAGTAAGATCCCGAAGAAGCCAACCAGTAATCAAAATGACGCCAAACACAACAGAGCAAGACAGGAGCCCGGTGAGGAGGACGGACCACGACGATGAGTCACCAGCGAGGCCAATGTTCCGCCAATGGAGCTCGGAACCAGCCACGATGAAGAATGAGATATTTATGGAGGCTAACATGTGTTGCGCAACGGTGATGAAGCAGGCCAACGTGGTGGTCGAGGCATGAAGAAGACCTGTAGCCGCGAATAAATCAGCATCGAGAAGGAGTCGCAGGGCGAGAAGGAGTGCTGTGTCCTGAGCGAAGAAAGACGGCCCCCATAGAGCCACGTCGGCCGCTGCGAGGGAGGTAATGTGGGCGTAGATGTGAATGTATTTGGCGCTCAGTATCGACACGGCAGCAATGGAAAAGACGAGTCGTCGGTTTGCAAAGTGGGAGACCACGGCCGAGCACATCCGCCTGTTGGTAAAGGCGCATAGCCTGCTGGCGAGACGCGCGGCGGGGGAGCTGCCAGCTTGATGATAATTCAGGTCCGTCATGACAAGAGACTGGGAACAAAATCACCGTCGAGAACGCTGATCATGCTCAAGTGAAGAAAAATAGGGCCCTATGCCATGCGGCGTCGACGAGTTGGGGGCGCGTCGTCTTGTGAGGTTGAAGCTCTACCGTCGTCTTGCCGCCTTGCCGACTTGCCGTCACGTCGCCTCGTCGCCTCGTCGCCTCGTCGCTCGTCGTCTTTACCTATATTATCTGCTTGAAAAGAAAAGAATAGATGGAAGAAATGCCAGACAAACAATCGTGCCGCACACAGCTGGGGCGATGGCCGAATTGAAAAAGGCTGCCGGGACAGCAGGGGTAGCAGAGTAACCACGGCGCGAGGCGAACGAGGGAAAAACCAAGCGGGACGACCGGAAGCGGTTCCGAGACTCAGGAGATGTGCACGGATTCGTGAGAGGAGGAAAGCAGGCAAGGGAAAGATGAGGAGATGATGGTGAAGAATAATATCAAAAGGTCCCGAAAGGTGGGGAGAGCAAGGACGGCAAGATCCGGAGACTAGCGAAGCTAGCCGAGATGATGGGGGTTTTGATGGATGTTGATGAAGCTAAGCTAGGTGTTTCCACGGTTCGGTTCGTCGGTTCGTCGGTTCGTCATGACATACAGAGGATGGCTTCATGTTTTTGGTTAAGCTGAGGTATCGTAGCCGACTTTATCCGGTTGACCTAGAAATTTGCAAGCAAATTCTACTGGCGCGTAAACTGCATAGACCGCGTTTAATCAGCCAAATTTAGTCATGATCCTTTCAGCTTGACCAGAAACATTGTGCCACAGACTGTAAATTTTGGGATACAGACCCCGCTTCCAGCACCTTGACCAATCATACCCGCAACAGACTGTAGACATGTGCAGATGATGATGGCTGGTGGTGATGGCTGGTGGTGGTCTTCTGGCAGAGAGGGCGTGGGGATGGTGACACTGGAGGAGGGTGAGCCGAGAGACGAGACTCGGACCAGTGACTGGTCAGGAGGAAAAAGAAAAAAAAGACACGAGAAGAAGAGCACAAGGCATGGGGCGAGAGGATGAGAGGATGAGGGCGGACGCAAGAT
>SRPV01000092.1:0-41140 GCA_018360135.1 Claviceps sorghi | reverse complement strand
CTAGGGGCTTAGCTAAGCTCTAAATTAACTATCTGTTTATTAGCTATAGGGTAATCCTTATTACTAAGAATAACCTTATTAGGTTATTATTCCCCCTCTAAGAAATAACTTTCTATAAAAGGATTAAAGGGTTCTAAAGCCTTAGCCCCCTCTAAAATTATAGAGGGTTTTAGGGCATTTTTAGTAGGAAAATCCCCCTTTAAAGAGCTATTCCCTATAAAAAGCCTAGGAAGGCTACTAAAAATAGGGCCTATAAGTTTTATAATTTTAAGAAAGCTAGTCTTTATTATAAGCTTCTTAGAGGGAATATATACTATATAGGTCTTAGAACCCGCTATAGTAATTAGCCTTTTAAGCATAGTTTTAGGGGCTAGCTTCTAAGCTTTAAGCCTTTTTTTTAATAAAATTAAGACCTTATAATAAGAGCCTATAGCTCTAAGAGAGCTATAATTAAGCCTAAAAGGCTTATTAAAATTATTAGCTAATAATTGTGCTAAGCACGCTAGTTTTATAGAATTAGCTAATAAATTTATAGAATTTAATACTAAAAAAAGCGTAAAATTCTATAAAAATAAAGGTAAACTAGACTAATATAGGGTAGCCTATAATCTATCTATAATAATATAAATAGAACGCTTAGCTAATCTATTTTACTTATAGATATAAGAGGAAGAAGTAGTAAATTTAATCCCTTTTTTAGCTAGCTAGCTTTATAAAGCAGAATTAATTTCTTTACCCCTATTAAAATATAGATGTTTAGGGTAGGTCCTAAATTTATTCTTTAGGGTTCTAAAGAAGCCTTTTATAGCTAAAAATATAGTAGAGCCTTTCTTATTAGAAATTTACAAAGCCTACCTAAATCTAGTCTTTTAGTCCACTAAAAATAAGTAAATTTAGTGCCTATTATAAGGAATAGGGCTTATTTTTACTATATTCCCCTTTATTTTATTAAGGGCTTTAGGGGGGTTAGGGATAGGATTTTTACTAGGCCTTCTAACTGCCTTAGTTTAGTTATAAGCTAAGTAGTTAAAATCCTTATCTTTAATACTAGAAAAATCCGGTATTTCCTTAGCTAATTAGCTTGTTTTCTTTAGAAGGCTAAGCCCTAAATGCCCTAGCTAAATATGCTAAATTCCAGCTAGTTTTAGCAATTTTTAGTATAAATTAAGCTCTAAAAAATCACTTTTAGTGCCTAAGAGTGGCCTTTTAGGCCCTATAAAGCCTTCTTTCTTAGCTCCTTACTAGGTCCTTTCTAAGGAGCTATAGGCCTCTTAGTGAGGCACTAGCAAACCTAGAGGCTCTAAAATTCCTTTAGTTGCCTTATAGTCTTCTAAAGCCTTTAATAAAATAGTAAGAGGGTCCGCTAAAACCCCTTATAAATCCTTAGACTTAGGGACTAAATCTTGTGATTTAGGGGCTTAGCTTAGAGCTATAGGTATTAGGGAAGAAGGGGCTATAGGATTAAGGGGTTTTAAATTACTAAAATCCCTTAATTTTTTAATTTTAGCGGCTTTATTAGCCTAAGATAGCTCTTATAAAGGTATTTCTACCTTTATAAGGTGGCTAGCTTAGTGGTAAAAGTAACTATTATAATAGCTAAAAGAGCTACTATTAGTCCTTAAAAGAGGTGTATTATTATCTTTTACTTAGAAGAAAAAACTATGTTTTTTAATATTTAAAAGACTAATATAAGACTTATTAGCTAAATATAAGGCATTTTTACTTATATAGCCCCCTACTAAATAGTGCTTTAATCTACTAATTATATTTATATTTAGGTTTAGAAAATATAGTATATTTTAAAGGACTAAAGGCCTGTATTTATTAAGGTTTTACTAGTAAAGTACTAAAAATTTAGCTTTTTTAAATCCCTTTAGATAAATAAGTCCCTTATTAGTAGAAATAGGCTTAGCCTACCCCTTTTTATAGAGAGTATAGCCTATAAAGTGCTTTTTAGAGTTAACTAAGTGCACTATAGAGCCTATATTATAAAGAAGGGCATTCTTTATTACTTTATAGCTAAAGTTAAAGGCCTTAGAAGATATTTTATCTTCTAATTCTAGCTTACTTTTAGTACTAATAACACTACTAAAATTAGAAGATTTACTGCTAATACTAGGGCTGCTAAGTCTACTAAGGGGCTCTAAAGAGCTATTAGTAAGGCTAAAATTACTTAGTATAAAAGCGCCCTTTTAGGTCTTATCCTTAGCCTTTTTAGAGGATTTTTTAGATAATTTACCTTTCTTTTTTTTAAAAGAGGACTTAGAAATTCCCTTATTTTCTTTAAAGTTATTCTTTTTATTCTTATTCTTTTTAGAATTAGAATTTAAATTAGGGGTCTTATTTTTTTTAGATCCCTTATATATAGATTCTTTAGCTTTATAATTTAAAGCTTTAGCTACTATAGAGCTCTTATCTTACTACTCTTTTAATAGGTTTGCTATTAAAAATTGCAGATTTAGTGCCTTTATAGGGATCCCTAGGGCCTTATTAATCCTTATAGTAAATTATTACCTTTCTGCCTACTAAGGAAAAGTAAACTTTAATGCTTATAAATACTAATTTACTTAATCTATAGGCTTTATAGAAATGCTAAAAATTACTAATTTAGCTAGTAAATTATTAAATAAAGTATTAAAAGCCTTTAAGGATCCCTTATAACCTTAAAAAGTAAAGCTATAAAATTAGAAATATAGAGAGCTATGTTATATTTTAGCACTATAAGAATACTACCTTTCTAAAAGGCTAAAGGCTTTTATAGGGTCTTATTACTAAATTATAGCAGCCTAGGGGCCCTTAGAACAGCTATCTCTTAGAAGTATAAGAATAATAGCTTAGTTTAAATTACTTAAATTACTAGAAAATCCCTTAGAATTATCTAGAAAATTAAGCATTTCTAAAGCCTTAAATTAGATAGCTAGGGCTTGTTTCTATTAGTTATAGTTTTTTAGTCCCTTAAGCCTTATAGCTTCTAAAAAGCTATATACCCTTTTATTAAATTCTTTAATAACTAATTTATTATAGGAATTTAATATATTAGAATTCTTTTTATAGCTTATACTCCTACTAGAATTAGGATTTTCTAGTGGTTTTACTAGCTTAAGCTTTAGGTTATTAGCTATAGTAATAGCTAAATCTTCTAATTTTTGTAAAATATTAGTAATACTTAAATTCTAAATAGTAATTTACTAATTTACTAAGTTAACCTAAGCCTACTCTTAGCTTTTAGCCTAAGGGCCTAAATTTATAGGTTTTATAGCTGCTAAAAATTAAAGAGAAAGTCTCTATAAATTTAAAAATCTATAAAAATACCTATAAAGGTCTTAATTTTATAGGTCTTTACTTAGAAGAAGGAATTTTCTAAGCTTTATTATAAAAGAAAAGCTTTTATAAGGTTCCTTTTTATAAAGAGAAATAGCTCTATAAGCTCTTTTATAGAAATAGGAATATTCTATAATTTCTTTTCTTTTTTTTATAAAAGGGAAAGCTTCTTTTTTCGTAGATTCTATTTTTTATAAAAGTAGAATTTCTTTTATAACTATATTTCTCCCTATTTTATAGAAGGGGAGTCTTCTTTTAGCAAATTTATTCTATTTTTATAGAAGGAATAATAGCTTTTAAGTCTTTCTTAGGTCTTTTACCTAATATAGAATATTAAGTAAATTTCTAAAGAATTTTCTAAATACTTTATAAAATTTAGTGAATTTTTTTTAGGTATTAGGAAGTTACTTCTAAGCTTATAACCTATTAAAAATAAGGGGTTTATAGAGGCTTTTGCCCTCTAAATTACTAAGGTAGTAAGGCTTAGTAAGCTAGAAGCTAGAAGGGCTTTACAGCGCTACAGCTAAAGCTATAGGCCTTATAACTAATATTAAAAGCTTAATACATAACTTTTAGTATATAAAATACGCTAAATTCTAGCTTATAAAAGGCAGTAGAATTTTCTTAGATTTTTATTTAATTATCTAATATTATAGGTAGTAGGCTTAGATTAATAGTTTATATAGTTAGTAGGTAGCTAGTAAGAGAGAATATCTTCTCCCTTATATACCCTTTAAGCCTATTAAAGGCCTAGCTTTATAAAAAAGGGCTTATAAGCTACTTTTTATTTTTTATAAAATTTATTTATATAAAAAAATAAAAAAATAAACTTATAGCTATATAAATAAAGTGCTAATATACTCCTTAAATATTAACTTAGTAAAAATTAGTGTATAACTTTAAAAATTAGAAAAATTAATTAATTATATAAAAGAATTCCCTTTATTTTAGTAATAAAAATACTAGTTATAAAATCTTCTATAACCCTTTAGTTATTATATAAATTAGCTATAAAGTGTACCTTAGAGTAGCCTACTATATAGCCCTTAAGGTAAGTAGCTTAAATCTTTAAGCTAAATTTTAATTACTTACTTAGTTACTATAAAAATTAATTCTAAAGTCTTACTAAGCCTAATAAACTATTAGGTTCCTAATTAAGTATATACTAACTACTATAAGGTATAATTAAAAGGGAAAAGGTAAGAAAAGTAGGGCGCTTATAGCTATAAGCTATAAGTAGAAGAATTAATTTTATAGGCACTATATGTAGCCTAGGGCTGCTTATAACGCTAGTAACAGCCAAGAAAAGCCCCCTAAGAGTCCCTATAAGGGTCCCTATAAGGCAGGGGCTAAGGGTCACTATAAGGCCTATTAAGAGGCCTAATAGA
Source organism: Claviceps sorghi (assembly GCA_018360135.1). Lineage (NCBI taxonomy): Eukaryota > Fungi > Ascomycota > Sordariomycetes > Hypocreales > Clavicipitaceae > Claviceps > Claviceps sorghi. The sequence goes on along the minus strand of SRPV01000092.1, from coordinate 36,431 downwards.
TAAGGAAGTCCCCTGAAAATAGCTGTTATTTTCAACAAAGGGTAAAGTATAAGATATTTTATATATATTTTTAATTATTACTATTAAAAAGTTATACTTAAAAATATTAGCTATATAACTATTATTATACTTTTATTAATTATAAAAAAGAAACGTATTAAGTAAAGGCTTATTTTTATATTAATTTTAAATAAGTAAATTATATATTTTTATTATTTTTATAAATATAGTAAAACTAGTAGCTTAAAATAGAATTTAAGGATATATTAATAAAGAAATAAGGTAAAAGCTAGTATAAGTTCTTTTATATATAAAATATATAAAGTAAAGGAATAAGATAAAGAATATAGGGAAGTAAAAATTATTTAATTAAGTTTATAAGGTATTTATTTTCTTTTTTATCCTATTTATTTACCCCTTTTTTTATATATTAGTTTACTATAAATTATAGAAATCTATAGTATACCTAAGGAGGTGTTATACTAAGGTAAATTAGTTAAGAGACTAATATAGCTATTATATAAAATATAATTATTAATAAGTAATGTTACAGCTAGCTTATAAAGGCAGGCACAGAGGCCGCAAAGAGTGCTCTATTAACAATAATTATAGACTAAGGAGTAAAAAGGAAGCAAAACAACCTTAGCCTAAAATATATAGGCTTTTATATAAAGTAGGCTTAATTACCTTATATAACCTTAGCTAGGCTAACCTTTATAAAACCCCTTAGGGAATATACCTAAAGGTATTAGTCTTTATACTACCCCTCTCTAAGCTAGTATTACTATATAACTTTAGCTTATACTTATAGAATTTCTAAAGAAAGGTAAAGAAATTACTATTAAAAAGCAAAAACACTAATAATATAGTCTAAGCCCTTTTAAAATTATTTATAACGCTTTTTATACTAGCTTAGCACTCTTAACCCTTAAGCTCTATATTCTGCTTAATTATTATTAGGATAGGGACTGCTATCTATATTATTAGCTACCTACTAAATTTAGATTTATAACCTTATAAGTAAGCCTATAGTATTAAAGTACTCTTAGTAAAAGGATTTTACTAAAGTTACTATATATTTAAAACTATTAGTATTATAAAATACTTTATTTAGTTTTAAACCTTACTATATAACCTAATATTAAAGCTTCTGCCTTATACCTTTACCTATAAGTTAAAAAGCTAAAATTTATTTAACTTCCTATTTTAGCTTACTATTAATAATATTAAGCAGCTTAAGCTATATATATTACTAAGGTAATAGATTATTAGCTGCTTTTTATAAGTAATCTATATAAAATAATTAACTTTCTTTAAACTATAGTAAAGTCTTTAAAATATAGCTAAAACTATATTCTTTTAGGACCTTTTAAGGGCTAGCCTATTAAGAATTTAACTAAGTTATAAAAGCTTTAATTAAAAATCCTCTCTTACTTATATAAATAAGGTTTCTAATAAACTAATTAATAGCTTATCTTTTTTTATTAGCTTAACTTTTTTATTATTTCTAAGTGTAAAGAGTATTTCTATAAGCGATTTATTAAATATTATATAGTTAGTATATAAGCTTAGTAGCTATATTCTTTCTTTTAAAGTTTATATCTACCTTTATTAGTAGTAAAGAAAGCAAATAGTAGGGTTTATAACTAATAGTAATAGTTAATAAGCTTATCTCTAAAAAAGTATAATATAAACTGTTGGAATTGCCCCCTTACGGGAGAACCTCAGCACAGCCTAGCGGATTAATAGGAGCGAGAGCAGCGCTCCTATTAGGTGCATCCCTACAAATATAGGGCTGCACTTAGGGGGAAAAGTGGGCTAATAATAACACCACTTTTCCTGCTTTTTCTAACCTTTTAAGCTAGCTTAGAACCTTTATAGATAAGCTAAATTAAACCCTTTTCTATCACCCCTTTTTATTATATATAATATTAGCTAACCTAATACTAATTAGTAGTTATAAAACTATAGATTTATAAGGTTATTTAAAGAGATAGCTTCTAAAAAACCTCTTATAAGGTTAGGTTCTACTACTATACTATAAATAAGGAATTTTTACACTTTTTAAAAGACCTTTTAAGGTTAGGTTTTACCTATATAACTATTTTTTATTAATAAGAGAAAAGGACCCTTTTTATAATAATAACTTCTGCAAACTTAGACGCTACTACTAATTATTATATAAAAAGACCTCTATTTTTATTATTTATTATAATAAAAACCCTTAATTTCTTACTTCTTAGCCTTTAAAGTAAAAACTAAGTTTTTCTTTTAATTAAGTTAGTTAATAAACGTAATACTATAATATAACTATAAAAGGAAGACCCTTTTTAAAAGATATTATAAAAGTAAAAAAACCTTAATTTTAGCTTAATAGTAGGATTAAAATACCTATATCTTAATGCTATATCTAATATTATTAAAAGCTTTTATAATATAATTTCGCTTAATTAGGAGTATACTTAGGATAATTTAGCTAACCTTTATACCGCTCCTTTTATTAAGCTTAATAATATATTTATATACTGCATTTAGCTATACTATAATAAGAACTAAAGCCTTAGGCAGATAATCTATAACTTTTAAAAGGATTTTAAAGATTAAGAATTCCCTAACTTTAAAAGAATTAGTGCTTTAATTTAAAGAGCTTTAAGAGATATTCTTTAAGACTAAGGAATTAAGCTTAGTAAAGGTATATAAGCTAAGGTTACTAAGTCCCTTTTTAAGTTAAAAGAGCTTACTAATAAGGAAATTAACTAAAGATTCTCTAACTTACTATTTTCCCCTATATAAAATATATAAAATCCCCTTTTAAGGGAGTAAAGTATATAAAACCCTTCTATTAGCTTATAAAACATATAAAAACCCTATATAGCTATATAATATATATAAAAGCTCCCTTTTTACACTTTATAAGCTAAAAGAGTTCCTTTAGCTTTCCCTTTACTAAAAGAAAGCTTTTAAAGACTTTTTAAACTATAAAATTAAGTATACTATCCTAAATAACCTAAAGGATAGCTAAAACCTATTAAAAGCTAGTAAAGTTAATACCTTAATAACTAATAAGAGAGATAAGACCTATAAGGAAACTTATAAATACCTACTCTTAATAATCTTATAAATAAGTAAATCTATTAAATTTTAAGAGACCTTACTAAGGGATATATTAAGGAAGATAAATATAGTAGTAAGATATATAACTTTATTACTCTAAAGGTTAATATCTTTACTAATATATATATAAAAAGTAATATTCTATAAGAGGTTTAGCCCTAAGCTTTCCTAATAATACTTATAGAAAATACCTTTACCTTTTACCTTAATACACTTTTAAGTAGATTTCTACTATTTTATAAGCTTATAACTTATATAAAGAATTACTTTAAAATAAAAAGCAATTAATAATTTTATTAAATTAAATAGAATAAACTTACTTTTAGTAAAATTATTACTAATAACCCTAATAAAACTAAGTTATAATACCTTAAGCTTTTTATTATTAAACTTAAGAAAATCTACTATAGCCTTTTCCTACTAAACATAGTTAATATAAAGCTTTAAAGTTAGCTAATTATAGCTATTAGTAGCGTTCTTAAGTATAAATTAGCACTTTTTATTTATATACTAACCTTTAAAGGAGTGCTTAGAGACCTTAAGAAATGCTTAAGGGTTAATAAAACTATTAGCTTATAATAATAAATTATAGAAATAGGTAATTTAGGTAACTATAATAAGGCTTACTTTATAGACTACTGCTATAGCTAAGTAAATAAGTCCTATTTTTCTATATAAAAGTAAGGAAAGTTATATTTTCTTTATAAGTGCTTTATTTATAGTAAATAAAGCTATTAGTTAACTAACTACCTTAAGTATAAGTAGCAAAAGGTAAAGGAGAAGTAGTAGAAGAGTAAGAACTATAAAATACTACCTATAAAAGGTAGCTATAATACTTTTCTATAAGCTTTTAAAGGTATTTTAAAGGAATATAGTAATAAAGAACTAAAAGAAGATAATAAAGGGGACTATCTAGCTTAATAAGCTGTTAATGCCTTTTTTACTATAGAAAAAGAGTAATAAGACCCTTTAAAGCTAACCTTTATATAATTTTTTATTACAACCCCTATTATAGATATAAAGCTAGCTTTAAAGCTACTAATAAATATGCTATAAACCCTAACTTCTAAAGGATTTTAACTCTTAAAGATGCTTAAGAATAATACTTTTAAATATACCCTATTAAAAAATAACCCCTATAACTATATTAATAACTTTAACCCTTAGTGCTTTATATTAAAAGAAAGATATAGTAATAAGGTGTTTTAGGGAATTATACCTAATATTAGTACTATAGGTATTTTAACTACTAAACTTAACTAAGTAAAGGCATTAATAAAGTTAATGCTTTGCTTAAAGATTAAAGCTATAAATTAATACACTATTAATTTTAGTATAAAATTAGTAAAATCCTTAAGCATCCTTTAAGTGCTAATAGTCTTTAGCACTATTAATTTTTATATTTTTAGCTTATTAACACTGTTTCTATATTATATTATAAATATAGATAGAATAAAAGTAAAGCTTAATAATATTAAAAATATATTAATTTAAGGATTAATAAAAGTTCTAATTATTCATAAATAGGGACATTCTTAGTAGACTTTATAAGCTAATAAAGCTAAGGTTTTTTACCTCTTAAAATAAGAAATTTATTAACTTTACTACTACTTTAGTTACCTTTTTATTATATAACTAAGCTAGCTACTATAATAAGCTAGCAAAGATATAACTATAGGAATTATTAAAAAACTAACCTATAAATGCTATTAATATTAACTTTATAGTAAATCCCTTAGTAGGTTTAAGTTTATATTAAAAGAGAACTATAAATTTAACTATAAAGTTATTATTAATATCCTTTAAATTAATAATAAACCTATTCTATATATTATTAACACTACAACCTTATTTTAAGCTATATGTTTCTTTAATTTAAAAAAGCAGAAGGTATATAATATTTAAAATACCTTAAAAGAATGTTAAATTAATATATATTTAAGGCCTTTAAACTAAATAATCTATAATACTAAAAAAGCATTTGCTTTTATAAAATTCTGCTACTTAATATAGTTAATAGCTATTAATATAAGCAAAGTCCTTATTAAAGCCTATAATAGTATAAGGAAGGTTAAACGCTATTACACTTTATTAAGAAGGGTATATAATATTATTAAGGCTAAGTTTAGTAACCTTTTTATACTAAGCTAAAGGTTATAAATAGCTATTAAAGCTATTAATAACTTTATTAAACCTAATAGTCTTATACTAACTCTATTAGTATTTAGAATATATTTATAAATAATAATAGAATTAGCCTTAAGCCTCTTAATAACCTAAAGGGCTATAATTCTTTATAAGGCTACTAATAAAGCCTATAAATGCCTTATAAAGCAGCAACTTTATAATATATTATATATAAGAAATAAGCTAAATACTTTCCTAACCTATAAGCTACTATTATAATTTAATATAAGGGTATAGTATAAGAAAGGTAGTTAATATAGTCCTTATAAGTTACTAGCTATAAATAATAAAACTTATACTATAGTAATACCTAATAGCTTTATAAACTTTTAAAGTATAGTTATAAAGCTCTATATAATAGAACTAACTAATAATAATAAGGTTATTAATATATTAAGAGAGAAAGAGAATAAAGAAAAAGAGAAGGTAAATAAGGAAAAAGAGAAGGTAAATAAGGAAGAGAAGAAACTTTATAGAAGGATAAAGTTACCCTTAGCATAAGCTAAAGGGGCTATAGTAGCACTATTTATAAAGAGAGAAAGGGGATAACTAAAAAAGGTTCTTATAATAATAATTACTATACTAAGGATTTTAAAAGATAATATTAAGGAGATAATAAATATATTTATTACTAAGGTCCTTATAATAATAATTATTATAAGTAAAGGGCAGCTTAAAGGTACCCTTTATATATCTATAGTAATTACTATTATAGAGAAATAGTATTATTATAAGGTTCTTATAGTAATAATTATTATAGGTAAAGGGCAGCCTTAAGGTATCTCTTAAGCGCCTATAGTAATTAATACTATAAAGGACTACTATCTTTAATATAATTATATTATTTCTTAAGGGAGGTATAAAGGGCTTATAGTAAATAATATTATAGGTTAGTAAGTTATAAACTAAGAAGGTAAGGGATATTAAAATAATATCCCTTATATTAGTCTGCTATAGGTATAATTAGTAAGATAAGGAGGTATTAAGTATATTATATGCCCCTTTTTTACTAACTTTAAGATACTATTATAATAGAACTTAGAAAAGAGAGGTATATAAAAGGAGGAAAAAGGGAAGGTACTAAGAAATAAAACTAAGCAAATAGTAGCTACTATATATATTAGTAATAGCTATAGGAATAATACTAAGAATTTTACCTTTTTAACTACTAAGAAAAAGAATGATTTTTAGCTTATAGTAAACCTTAAAAAGAAAGGTAAAATAACTAATAAAGGTAAGCCCTTTACTAAGTTTAATAAGAAAGAGATTAATACCCTATTATTCTATAAAGTCTTTAGATTTATTGCTTTTAACCTAAAAAAACATAAAAATTACTGCCTTTTTAACTCTTATATAGTTTAAGAGGTAAAAGGCAAAGGCATTAATAAGCCTTATAAAAAATTAAGGCTAGTAATCTAAGGGTATAGTAATAGAGAAAAAGATATAATTCTTACGTAATTACTAATAATTTAATAAGCTAGCTAATAACTTATTATAGCACTAGCACTATTATTAGCAAAAGAGGACATTTTCTTATAGATTTAAGATATTATATAAGCCTATATATAGTCTTAGACTACGCTTAATAGGCTAATTATTATAAGGTTGCCTTAATAAATTGCTTATTTATATTCTACTAATATAATTATAAAAGTAATTAAGCTACTCTATAAAATAGCTAAGGTAGGCATTTATTAGTAGGCAACCTATATAAAGCATTATTAAGAAAAGCTTATAATAATAACCTTAAGCTATAACCTATACTTATTAATTATTTTAAATAAGAACCTAAACTTTAGTATTATTAAAATATAAACTAATAACACCCTTAGCCTTAGTAATACTACATTTTTTAAGAAAGAAGAAGCTAAGTTAAAAAACGCTAGGTTTATTAAAAAACTAAAGTAAAGGCTAATATTTAAAGAACCCCTTATTTTTAATAGCTATATTCTCTTATAGTATAAAAATAGAAGTATAGAAGTTAGGTAGAAAGGCTAAAGTAATAAGCTAATAATAGTTAAGACTAATAAGCTAAGTATAAAAGCAGAGTATATAAAGCAATAAGCTTATAAAGTATATATCTTAATAATCTACTAACTTAAAGCTGCTTTTAACCTCTTAGTTATAATATAAGTCTAAAACCTTAACTAAACTAATATAAATAAGCTTAATAAAAGAATTTAGTAGTAAATTAATAATTCTAAATAAGAAATTTAATATATTTTACTTAAGCTTAAATTAGTAGCTTTATATATCTTTATTAATAATTCTTTTGTAAATAATAAAGACTTAAGCTTATAAATTAGCTTTATAATAATCTTTAGTAATAAGAAAAAGAATAGTGCTAACGCTAAATTTAAGCTTTATAGCAATATTATTATATATAGCTTAATAAAAAGTAAGAGAGTTATAAGAAGTGCTTTTATATTAAAGCTATATAGAATAGTATAAGGCGCTAATATTACTTATATAGTAGGCACTATATTAAATATAATTACTAAGAAGTTGTAAATTCTATAGATACTAATAATTATTTATATAGATTCTTTTTTATTATATAAATGCCTTATAAAGTTAGAAATAATAAAGGAAAAGAGGCTTATAATTAATATTATAGCCCTTTAGCAGTTATATAAGTAGTAAGAGATTATAGAGATCTGCTAAATTAATAAGGAAGATAATATTACAGACTTAATAATAAAGGTAATGCTAAATAAGGCTCTTAAGGGCTTTATTAATATAAATAAAGCTAAAATATAAGTAGAAGGATAGGTTAAGAGGGAAGCAGCTTAATAAGCGGGATTAAGGGGGTTATATATATATATATAGTGTTTTTTATAGTTAGAGTAGCCTAGGATTAGTTTAGTATAAAGCTAACTAATTAAAGGCCTTTTTATAGAAGTAAACACTTTAAATTTTATTTGTTTTTTAGGCTACTTTTTAGGTAATTCCTTTTCTTTAAAAAAGAGAGAATTTATAAGTGTTAGAATTGCCCCCTTATAGAAGAACCTTAGCATAGCTTAGTGGATTAATAGAAGCGAGAGTAGCGCTTCTATTAAGTGTATCTCTATAAATATAAGGCTGCACTTAGGGGGAAAAGTAGGCTAATAATAACACTACTTTTCCCGCCTTTTCTAACCTTTTAAGCTAGCTTAGAACCTTTATAGACAAGCTAAATTAAACCCTTTTCTATTACCCCTTTTTATTATATATAATACCAGCCGGACTAACATAAACTATTATATATAAAATTTAGTAAAGAAAGGTATTTACTTTAATAAGTTTAGTACTTATTTATATAAAAATATAGGTATTAGTTTAAATTAGCGTTTATAATTTTAATACTTTCTTAAATCTAAGGATAGTAGGGACTTTTATAATAATATTTAGTATTAGTTAGCTTATTTATTATATTTATAAATTTAGAGATAAATAGTCTTATATTATTAAAAATCTAAACCTTAGGTATTTTAAAGAACTAATATACTTAATAAAAGTAATAACTTATAAAGGTCTTAGTATTATTACTCTTTTTACTAAGAATAAATATTATAAGTTAGCTAAATTTATAAATAAATACTTAGATATAGTTATAACTATATATATTTATTAGCATTATCTTTCTGTTAACTACTACTATATACTATATATAGAAAGGAATAGGAATTAAATATAAGAGTTTTAGTGTTTTATTATAATATGTTTTATTATATTAGTAATTATAATAATTTACTATATATCTTTAGATATTATAACTTAGTTTATTCTATTAGTAGGTTTTAGCTAGTAAAGCTTTAGTTTTATTTTAACTATTATAAGTAAATATAGTAAAAGCATAAGCTTTATAAATTAAAATAGTGTATAAAAAGATTTTACTATTATTATTATTATTATTATTAAATTACACTAAATAGCTCTAGGAGCTACTTTCTAGTACCTCTGCTTATTTTACTATATAGGAAAAACCCTAGAGCAGGGAGGAAAACCTATATACTACTATATATTAGCCTATAATTAGGGCCTTTATATAGGACCCTAGCGGTTCTAGTATATAAAATATAGTGTACTACTAGCTAAGTTAGCAGCTATAGTTGCTAAAAGGGCTAAGGAAAGATTAACGCAGTAGGTATATGTAATTTGCGTGTTAGAGATGTATAGTTTAGATATATATTAGAGATATCTAGGTATAGTTTAGTTTAAAGCTAGTAGAAGTCTATGTTAGTTACTTATTTAACACTTTTAGGATATATTATATAGTAGTTCTACGTTAAGTAATGTATTATTAGACTTACCTAATTAGGAACACAGTTACTAATTTAGTATATAGTTACTAATCTAGTATAAATAGGCTAAGGGTTTAGTTTAAGTTTAAGGTAGGAGTTTATTAGTGCTGCTATACTTTTATATTTTTACTCTTTAGTTTCTTAATTAAGATTAGCTTACTAATAAGTAATTTAGGGGGTTAGGTCTTTTTTTATAAGTAAGGCCCTCTTCTTTAGGTTTAGGGACCTCTCTTTCCTTTTTTTCTTTATAGTAAGAGCTTAAATTAGTAAGTACCCTCCCCTTTTCCCTTTAGTTTTTAATATAAGCCTAGTCTAGGTCTTTAGTTTTACTAATAATTTTAAAGAAAGACTATGCTTTAATAAACTAATTAAAGCTTAGTAAGTTATCCTAGGGTTTAGCTTAGTTTTAGTACTAACCCCCCTAAGGCCCTTAGTAGTAATAGCCTTGTAATTCTTATATTATACAGATAAAAAATCTAAGAAAAAGTTACTATAATTAGAAAGGTAAGTTCCCTCTTAGGCCCCCCTTAGGTCTATTATAGCTACTAATTATTTAGGCACTAACGGTTTCTATTTTAAATACTATATAGTAGGGCGTAATTATAATAGGGTAAGTTATCTTAGTTTACTTTAGGTTTAATATAGTCCTTAATTAAAGCAGCCTTTACCTATATATATCTCCTATTAAGCAGAGGTATAAGCTCTCCTTAATTTCTAAGCAACTTATAATAATAAAGATAAAGACAATTTAAAGTCTCTATTTAATATAAGTTTAGTTTAATCCTATATTTATCTCTACTTAGCTAATATATTATAGTTTAAAGTATATAAAAAGGTCTAAGGGACTGCTTAACACTTAGTTAACGCTAAGCTAGGCATAAGTTAGACCCCTACTATTACTAAAGCGGTCTTTAAGAGCTTTAAGTAGGATATACTAGGCTATATAGAATGTTTAGCTATAGCTATAAAGTAAACTAACACTTTATTAGTAATAGTAGCTATAGTAGTTATAAAGGGAAACCTAGCTAAGAATAGTAGAGAGAGGGGGGAGGGGATAAGGAATAGGGGTAGAATAAGTAAGGAGGGGGGGGGTTTAAAGAAAAGGAAGGGGGGGGTAACTTAGGGCTATAGTAGAACCTAAGGGCGCCCTTAGGGCTGCCTTTAAGGCACCTAAAGTGTCTTTAGTAGCTATTTTCCTTTTTGCTTTATAATTTCTATAAATAAATAAATTAGGCAGCTATAGCTTAGTCCTAATATAGCCCCCCCTTTACTACCTTTCTATATTTATTTATAGTTATTAGTCTTTATGTAATAGCTATATAGGCTTCTTTCTACCTATATCTCCCTTATCTCCTTATTAAGTTTACCTTAGGCCTTATCCTCCTCTATATAGTTAATCTCCTATCTTTTCTAAAGTATAAGGGCTAAGTAGTATTAAGGGAGTTAGCTAGTACTAAGTATCTATTAAGTAAGGCATTTTGCTAATTTTAATAAGTTAAGAGCTATATAAATATCCCTTTAGTCCTATATTAGTCCTACTTTAGCGCTTATTAATTAAAGGTAGTTATATTTTAGGCACTATATAATTAAATATTAGTAGTCCTTTTCTTTACCTTAGTAGTAGTATATTAGCAATTCTACCTTAGGAACGTAGTAGTTATAGAGGAAGCAATTAAAGCTAATCTTTTTTATATATATTTAAATAAGAGCTACTAATTTAAACTTAGTAAAATAGTAGTAGAGTTAAATAATTTTTGCCTTAGAATAAAAGTTAAGGTCCTATTTAGCTATATACTAATCCTAATATAGATTATAGGCAGAGGCTTTAGTCTTATCCTTATACTACCTATCTTTTTATTCTTTTTTTAATTCTTAGCTTAAACTAAGGGTCTTAAGATTAAGGAGGGGGCGGTTTAAAAATAGCTTATAGTTTATAACCTATATTTATCTTTAATAGGTTGCCTAATAGCGGAGGTATATTACAACTATAGTGTATATAGTATAAATCCTTATTACTATACTATTTATCTTAATATATTTATAGTATTACTAAACTTAGTAGTTAAGGTAAAGGTTAAGGGGTAGTATTACTATTTTAGTCTTAAGTAAAGTTTATAGCATTGCTTTATAGGCGCTTAATACTGCTTAAAGGCACTTAGTTTACTTTATAATAAATGCTTTTATAATTCCTTTAGCTATACTACCTTATTTAGTAGGGGTGTAGTGTGTGCCTATACTATATATAATAAGGCTTTATATAACCTATATATATAAGAGTCTTAATTCCTATAGTAGGCACCTCTATATAGATACTATAAGTATAGTAAGGGCTAGCTATTAGTGCGTAAGCTTTTTTATAAGCTATTTTTAATATACTTTTTACTATAGTTTATAATATATTTAAACTCCTAGGAAGTATATAGCTTATACTAGCTAAATTATAGTGTTATTAAGCTAAACCTATATTATATTTAGTTATCTTTTTTTAGTAAAATAAATAAGTTTGCTTTTTTAAAAATAAAATTAAAGGCTGGATTTTTAGGACTATTTTTAGCAGATCTTTTATACAGTCTTAAGGCGTTCCTATATCTCTTCTATTATACGTTTATATACTAAGATATTTATATTATCTAAGAATCTAAGGACTAAAGTAAAGTAAACTATTTTAAGTTTTTTATATAAAGGTGTAATATATAATAAGAATAGTATTAGGGATATAAGGGACCCTTATAAGACTCCTATAGGTATAGGTTAAGCAGTAGCTATTTTACCCTTAAACATTAAGTAAGCTTTTTATCTATTAGTAAAGGCCTAAGCCTACTACACTATTTATATAAGTAATTTAGTAGTAAGTATTATATATATTAGTTATTTATAGTAAACTATATTAAAGGCTATAAAGATATTTAGTTAAAAGAGTAATATAGTTCTACTATAGTGCTATACTATTTTTATAGCTTTTACTAAAATACTAAGGGCTACTTTAGTAAAGTAGTTTACTTTATTACTTATTTAGAGATTAAGAAAGGCGCCTCCCTCCTTAAATATATAGGTAATTTATACTACTACTGCTACTTTAAGGATTTTGCCTATTATATTTAAGAGGGAAATAGGATACTATACTTTTATATATTATATCTTTAAGGGGGTCTTTTTAGGCTTATATAAGATAACTACCTTAGCTTTTTAGAATAGTTTTAGGTAGTATTTAGCTTAATAGTATATATTAAGGAGAATAGCTAAAGCATAGGCTAAAGGTTTACTATATGCCTTTAGGAACCTAGCTAAGAGCTTATTAAGCCTAAGTGCTTTTTAGTTTAGTAGCTGTTTAAGAATGTTATAGATCTTATCTATTATAAATTTATCTTTATTAAGGAACGCTATAGAATTAAGGTAGGTACTAAGATTATCTAAGAGGTTGTCTATTCTTACTGTAAATATTAGAAAGAACTAATTAGAAAAAGCTTTAGCTTTGCCTTAGTAGGTGTGTTATAGTATTTAGAATTTGCCTACGCCTTAGTATAAGGGTAGGACCTACTAGGTTTCTGGTAGGAGTCCGCTTCTTAGTCTAGCCTATTGTTTAAGCTTCTAGAGGCTCCCTTTGCTTGCTATTGCCTCCGCTACCGCCCTTCGCTAGGAGCTGCGTTGCTCGTCGCGTACAACGCGGTCTTAGCGCGCTGAAGATTTTACTATTAATTAAAGTCTTAGGGACTATTAGCTTTTTATTATAAAGACCTAAACCTTATTTACAGTTTTCTTAAATAATTAAATTAATAAGATTAGCTTTAATAAGCGTTATTAAATTAATAATAGTCTTTAAAGTAGCAATTTATAATTTAATTTATTTAAAAGAAATTAAGATAGTATTTTAGTTAAGCTTCTTATACGCTTTTACTATAGGATTATTAATAGTTTTTTATAAAAGGGTATTTATAGCTACATTTTTCTTTCTTAGTTAATATTGCTATATAATATTAAAATTAGTAAGGTATTAAGACTAATAGATTTATTAAGTAAAGAGTAAGCGTTTAAATAAAAAGAAGGTTAAAGCTTAATAATTAGTAATTATAATAAATTTAGCACTCTATAAAGCTTATTTATAATTATAAAAAGTATAAATTATAGTAAGTAATTCTTAATCCTAAATTAGATATACTTATTCTATTATAGTTAATAATTTTAATAAAAAGCCTAAAGGTTTCTAAGTATAGTCCTCTTATTCTTACTAAAGTATACTACTTATAGCTTTAGCTAAGGTATTATATTCTACTTTTAATAGTTATTTAGGCTTATAAAAGGCTAGGACTAAGGCTTATATAGCTAATTTCCTAAGCTTATTAAAGGCTATAAGTTATTTAGAACCTTTAATAAAGAGAATATTCTTCTTTAATAGTTAGTTTAATAGTTTAGTAGTTTTATTAGTATAGTAGTAAAAAATATAAATATAGTTATAAAGGCTTAAGAAGAAATAAATAGTTTATTATAAGTTTATATCTTCTTACTTTTAATTAATAATAGCTTAGATCTTTTTTAGGTAAATGCTTATCCTATAGCTAACCTTTAATTATATACTAAAATAGTTAACCTTTTATATATTAAAGTATAATTTCTTAATATTACCTTAGAGTTTAGCTTAGTATAAATAAGAGATTACCTTCTTTATTATATTAAAATATAAATCTTTATTCTCTTTTTTTATAAAGATTAATATATTATTAGTATATATATTAGTAATAGAGTTTAGTAATTTATTAAGCTAAGTATTAATTAAGGCTTAAAACTAAGTAAAACTAATACTAAAACTAAAAGAAAGGACTTTTTATTAATAAGTTCTAAAGTATATTCTAAATACTCTAAGATATTTTAATTAAAGGGCTATTAGTATTTAATTAAAAGCTTTTATAATATTTACCTTTAAAAGTTACTTTACTCTTTTAACTTAAGTAATAGTACTTAGTATATTAAGAGCTAAAGTAAGTTATTTCTTAATAAAGCTATTAATAAAGCAAAAGTTATAATAGAAACGTCTTTTCTTTAATCCCTTCTTTAGTATAAATAAGGTAGAAGTAGCATAAAGTAGTATATTAAGGCTTTATTTAATAAAGCTAATTTAAACTAACTTTTTTATTATTTCTTTCTTAAGTTATATATAGATATAAAGGGTATTATATTATATAGGTTATTTAGTTATTAGTTATTTAAGTTTAAAGACTATATTAAACCCTAATTAAAATAAGGGAAGGTAAGTTAATAATTCTTTAAAAAAGAATCCCTTTAAATAAGTTAGCTATAAAGGTAGGGACTTTTAAACTAAGTCTATATATTTAGGCTTTTTACCTTTAAGGAATAGAATTATTATCTTTTTACTATAAGTAGTTTTAAATAAATAGGCTTATTTTACTAAGAATTCTATTATAGAGATTATATTATTAGGTTGCTTAATAAGGGGAATAGGCTATAAAGGTAAGGGTATATAAGACTACTAAGTTTAGTATAAATCTAAGGAAATTTTATTTATTAGCTTATTTAAATCTACTAAAGGTTTTATCTCTTTCTTCTCTAACTTTTTAGGTTTAATAGTTAGAGAAATAGTCTCTTTTTTTATAAGTTATATAGCCTAAATAGTAATAGGTTCTCTTTAGTTATATTAAAGAATCCGCTTTTATTTCTATACTTTCTTATCTTAATTTATTAAATAGTTATAATAAATAATATTAGCTTAGGCTTTAATATTTATAGTTTTTTAAGCTTAGTTATTAATAATAATAGGTTTAGAATAATAAGTAAATAGTAGAATATTATTAGGCTAAATTAGAGTTTTTATAGTAAAAAAGAGTTTAATATAATATTTAACCTAAAAGTCTTAACTAATAAAGACATTATAGTTAAATCTTATAATTAGGAACTTTTAATGTTAAAACTAACAATTATTTAAAGCAAAGAAAGCTTATATATATTAGGTAATAAAACCTTAAGGTATATTTTTAAAGTTAGCTAATTATAAAGGTTTTAAAAGCTTTATAATTTTGCCTTTAAGAGTTTTAATAACTTTTCTTATAAATTTAAGTGTTATTAAGAGATAGATTCTAGCTTTAGTATTATAGAAAGCATTAGTATAGAGTTTAAGTCTATTATTCTTTACTTAAATAAGTATAATAAATTAATTTAATAATAACTTTTATTTATACTTAGCTATTTATAGTATATTATAAACTATTAGGGAGACTTTTAGTAGTTTAAACTATTTTTTAAGCTTTCTTCTTCTTTTATAACTTTAAAGAGGTTGCTACTCTCTTTCTCTTTATTTAATAAAGGTTTTAAGTTTTTATTAAAATAAGTAAAAAAGGTATAAATTATAGCCTTTTTATTTAGATACTTTGCCTATTAGTAACTAATTAATCTATATCTATAATAAGCGCCTTTATTATAAGCTTCCTCTTATAATATATTAATAATCTTTTAAATATTAAAAGAAGCTAAAGGTTTAAGCTTAAAACATTCTTAACAGTTAAAACATTTTTATAAAGGTAATATTAATTTCTGCTTTAAATAAGGTAGGTTAGTTTTCTATTAATAAGTATAGCTCTTATTTTAGCTAATAATAGTAGCAGTTACCTTATAAGTAAAACGTTTATATAAGGTTAATTTGCTTTTAGCTAATATTTTTAATTAGCTTATAAGGTTAAAGCTAAGTAGTAAATAATTATAAAGAGTAGTCTTTTATATACTATCTCTAATATTAGCTTAGTTAAAGAGGATATTAACTTTAATAATAAATATATTAATATTATCCTTTTAAATATTAAAAAGCAGCTAGTTAAGGGTATAGCTAGCTATAGTAAATAAGTGTAAGTCTTTAAAAATTGCCTTTAACTACACTAGTATCTTTTATATACTATAAAAAGGGTTATTATTTAAGATATATTAATATTACACTAAGTCTTAGGTAGGACCTATTAGTTAGTTAAAAATAGTAGCTATTTAGTAGTGTTTATTAATATAGTAACGCTAATTAATATAAAGGTAATTAATTATAAAAATTATCTATCCTTTAAATTTTCCTTTCTCTCTATTAAAGTTAGTAGGTTAAGTATAGGATTCTTTAACTTTTTTATAGTAGTTAAGGTTTTTAGCTTCTTAGTTTTCTTTATAAAGTTATAGTTTTTTATTAGTAGCTAAGTTAAAGGGTTTAAAATAGGTACTTTTAAAGGTATTAGTCTTAGGTATAGTATCTCTCTTAAAGGGTTTAAAAGCTTTATATAAAGTATAATAATTCTTATTATCTTAATTTTTAAATTTAAGTATATTTATTTATATTAGTAAGCCAATAGCTTAAGTAAAGGTAATATTATTATTATTTACTATAGTTAATATAGGTAATAGTAAAGTAATTCTAAGTAAAGATTTATATATTAAGGAATCTCTTAATTTATTTAATAATAGGGATAGTAAACTTCTTATTTATTTATAGTCTAAAAAAATACTAAGTAAGGTATTATCTTTATCTTTAATAATAGTTATTATATTACTAATAGCAGCCTCTTTTATAAGCTCTTTAACTAGCTTTTTACTAGCTAGTTAGGTAAATAATCTTATTAATAGTTCTTAGTCTTTTATATAAGGTATTTAATTTAATTATTTAGGTTTATAGCTTAATTTAATATTATATATAGCTAATAAAGTAAGTGTTAAATAAGCTTAATAAAAGAAGTAGTATTAATAAGGTATTTAAAGAACGCTTCTTAATAAGGTTATTTATAAGTCTATAATTATATTATAGCTAGCTTATAAAGGTAGGTATAAAGGCTATAAAGAGTACTTTATTAATAATAATTATAAACTAAGGAGTAAAAAGGAAGCAAAATAACCCTAGCTTAGAATATATAAGCTTTTATATAGGGTAGGCTTAGTTACCTTACGTAACCTTAGCTAGGCTAACCCTTGTGAGACCCCTCAGGGAATGTGCCCAGAGGCGTTGGTCCTCACAAGTAATAGTAAGCTTAACTATTTAATTAAAGGGAAAAGTATAAGTAAAGAGTGTTTTTTATAGCTTTATTTTATACTTTATAGTATATTTTTATATTTATTTAAAATATTAAAATATTAAAATAAGATCTTTATTATATTCCCTTTTTCTTATATACCTTACTATTATATAAGCTTTTAAACTAAAAACGCTTACTATTTCTATAAAGTAAATATAATAAATTATTTAAACCCTGTGGCGTAGTGGTTAAGCGTTGTGGAAAACCTAAACACTTTTCTTATATAAGTAAGAAAAGTAGGGAGGTTATAGGTTTAATTCCTATATAAAGCATAGATTTTTCCTATATTTAAATAGCTTTAAAAGAGTCTAGCTTAAATATACGCTTAATAAAGTTTAAACTCTAATTAGCTAATATAGTAGAGGTATATTAGCTAATTAGTGCTTAGTAAGTAGGAAAAGTAGGGTTAGGCCCTTATTATTCTTACTTACTAAGTAATATAGATTAGCTATTACTATACTATAAATAAGTAAAATTACCTCTTAGCTATTAGGTTATATAGCTAGTTATAGCTATAATACACTAGGGTTAGGGTTATATTTAAGGTTACTAAGTAGGGTATTAAAGGGAAGCTATAAGGAAGTAATATAAGGTAAATAATAAGTGTATTAGTTATTTATAGTTAAGAATAGGTTTATAAGTAGTTAAACTATATATAAAATTAGCTAGGTTTTTATTCTATTAGGCAACTACTAATTAATAAGCAATTACTAGCTTAATAACCTAATAAGGTTTCCTAGCTAATTAGAAAATAAGAAAGCAAAGGTTCTAAATACAGCTAAGCATAAATTGCTAAGGTCGGCTAGCGTATACAACAATACAATACAATACAATAAATTATTTAATTAGAAAGAGACTTATATTTTAAGGCTAAAATTAAGTATATTACTATACTAATTATTATTATAGTAAGGGTAAGAGAGCTATAGTATTACTAAGGGGGGGGCTACTTATTATATTTTAAGAAAGGAAAAGAGCTATATAAAAAGATAAGAGTCTTAGTCATTACTTTTAGCTAAATAAACTATTTAATTATATAATATTTCTATATTTAAGATTATTTCCTACGCGCTTTATATATTTAACTCTATAAGTCCTAAGGTTTATTATAAAGGTATAGCAGCTGTCACGGCTAGCTCACGAAGGCGGGCACAGAGGCCGCAAAGAGTGCTCTATTAACAACAATCGTAGACTAAGGAGCAAAAAGGAAGCAAAACAACCCTAGCCTAGGATGTGTGGGCTTTTGTGCAGGGCGGGCTTAGTCACCTTACGTAACCTTACGGCTAGCTTACGAAGGCGGGCACAGAGGCCGCAAAGAGTGCTCTATTAACAATAATTATAGACTAAGGAGTAAAAAGGAAGTAAAATAACCCTAGCTTAAAATATATAAGCTTTTATATAAGATAGGCTTAGTTACTTTATATAACCTTAGCTAGGCTAACCCTTATAAAACTCTTTAAGAAATATACTTAAAGGTATTAGTTCTTATACTACCCTCTTTTAAGCTAGTATTACTATATAACTTTAGCTTATACTTATAGAATTTCTAAAGAAAGGTAAAGAAATTACTATTAAATAGTAAAAATACTAATAATATAGTTTAAGCCTTTTTAAAATTATTTATAACACTTTCTATATAGGGAACTTTTGCAAATTCGCCTGCACTATAATAGCGCTACAGAATTAACTCTAATCTGCTTAAAAAGTTAATAAAAAGATTTACCTTACTTATTTACCCCCCTTTTTAATAGTATATTAAGCTTAGAGTATAGGAGCGGTAAGTAATATAATAAATATTATTATAAATAGTAAGAATTATAACCTCTTTTAAAGTTACTATAATCCCCTTATTAATTTAAGTAGGATTATATTTAGTAATTAAGTTAAGCTTATATTTAATATAATATAGGACTAAGTATTAGTATACTTATAACTAAAATATAATAAAATTACTAAGTTAGTGCTATCTTTTTTATTAAAAGGCCTTTAAAATATTATTTTATATATTATTAATATAAAGATTATATAGGCTTAATAAAAGGCTATAACTTACTTTTACTTAATATTAAAAGACTTAATAATAACCTTTACCCTTAAAGTAATAATTAAGAAAGTAGTTAAAAAGGTACTTTAGCTTAAAACTATAATAAAAATGTTATAAGTATAAGTTATAGCTAGTAGCTTATTTATTTAATCCCTTATTATAATAGCCTAACCCTTTACTTTTATAGTAATTTCCTTATATATTTACTATAAAACTATTATAAAAGAATAAGGTATTAATAATATAGCTAAAAGCTATAGCTTAAAAAAGATTATTAATACTATTAATAAGGCTATAAATAAGAATACTATAGTAGTAGTATACTACCTTTATAGTAAAAATATAATAATTACCTTTAAGGAAATAGCTAAGGCTTATATAAAAAATATTACTTAGGTTTAAACTATATTTAAGCTAAAGGTAATACTAAACTATTAAGTATTTAGTATTATTATTAAAGGCTTCTTTATTTATTATACTTAGAATACTATAAAGGAAACTATTATAAGTAACTTAATTAATACTAATAAATATATAATTATAAGAGTAGTAGTATAAAAACTATATAAAACCTTTATATAAGCGCCTTTAATTATAAGAGTTAATAATATTAATATAGCTAATAAACTATATTATAGTAGAATTATATATAAAGCAGAAATATTTAAAGCTAAATCTTATAATAAAGCTCTTTACCCTTACTAATACTACTAATACTTTAAATATAGCTATATAATAATATACTATATATTAGCCCTATACTATAGCTACTATATAGCTGCTTATTATAATAATAAAAGTAACTACTTAGCCCTTATAGAAGTAATATAGAAATGCTATATAAATTACTTAAGTCCTTACTTAGTATAATTAAAGAGCTATAAAACTATTAATAAGTAATAAGTAAGGGCTTATATTATATACTTAAACTAACTTAGTACCTTTATTACCTTAGCTAAACTAAAAACTAAAGGATAAATTAAAGTAATAAAAAATAAAAGAAAATTAGCTAGCTTTACACTTTTTTATAAGATATTACTATAAAAATATATTAGCTACTTATAAAGCAGCTACTTAATAATAGCTAATAGAGACTTTATTATTATACTACCTCTCTCTTACTTAAAAAAAGCTATTAAAGCTTTTTTATAAAACTATAGTATTCTTATAGTAAAAATACTATTAATAGAAACTAATACTCTCTTTAATTAATAAATATAACTATATAAGTTATATACTAAAATATATAAAAGAAAACCTACTTAGTTTATATAGCTTTTAAAGCTTAGCTTAAAACTAATATAGTTATACTTTAAGAACCTAATAAAAATAGTAAACTACCTCTTAACTTAAGTCTTAAACTTTATTAGCTAATAGCTTAAAGTAACTATATAGCTATATATATTTACTATTACTATAGTCTTAGGTTATAAATAATAAAGGTAAACGCTAACTAATATATAATTATACTATAAAATACTAATATTTACTTAATTTACTTCCCTAACTATAAATAAAACTAAATATCCCTCTTTTATATACTCTTAAAGGAGCCTATATAGCCTTATAGCGTTTTTATTAGGGACTTTAACTAATACTATTTATTATAAAACTACTATAAATATATATTATTAAAAAGCAAAACACTACTTATAGTTATAAAATAGTAGTAGCTTAAACTTACTATACCTTAAGGGAAAATAATATAAAAAACTTAAAGTAAAAAAGATAGTATTATTAATTATATATAGATATTTATAAATATAATATTATAGTTTCTAAAAGGGTATAACCTTATTAGTTTTAACTATATACTATAGCTAATCTATATTAATACTAAAAACACTAACTTTTTACCTATAAAATACTAATTTAAATAGTACTATATAAATAAAGACCTTATATTTACTAAGGTAGTATACTAGCTTTACCCTAATAACTTTTTATCCTTCTTAATATATATAAGCTATATAAATATATTTATAGAATAGCTTATAGTAAAACTTAATATTATTATTATAATTATAATACTAAAAGGGCCCTATATTAGTCCTTATATATAACTATAGTAAAACCTTAGAATAAAAGAAGCAGTTTAAAATACCTATAAAGCTTAAAAATAATAGTACTACTAATATACCTTAATAAATTAAGAGGCTGTATTTAAGGCAGTAGTATACTAAGACTATATTATATATAATAAGCAATATAGCTCTTAATAAAGGGCAGTAGTAAAGGTAATAGTAAGTAAAAGAAGCCTTTAAAAGCTTAAATAATAAGCTAAACTAAAAAGTAAACTTCTACTAAAAACCTAATAGGTTTTGCTCTTATACTAAGGTATAAGCAAATTCTAAACACTATAATACACCTATTAGGGTAAAGCTAAAGCTTTTTTTAACTAATTCTTCCTAATATCTATAGTAAGAACAAATAACCTTTTAAATAACCTAAGCACCTACCTTAATTTTATAGCGTTTTTTAATAAGGATAAATTTATAATAAATAAAATCTATAATATCCTTAAATAGCTACTAAACTAAAAAGCTCTTAGACTTAATAAGCTTTTAGTAGGGTTTCTTAAGGCATATAGCAAACCTTTAGCTTATACTTTAGCTACCCTCTGTCACGGCTAGCTTACAAAGGCAGGCACAGAGGCCGCAAAGAGTGCTTTATTAACAACAATCGTAGACTAAGAAGCAAAAGAAAGCAAAACAACCCTAGCTTAGGATGTGTAGGCTTTTATATAAGGCAGGCTTAGTTACCTTATATAACCTTAGCTAGGCTAATCCTTATAAGACCCCTTAAGAAAGGTATTTAAAGGCATTAGTCCTTACACTACCCCCCTTTAAGCTAGTATTACTATATAACTTTAGCTTATACTTATAAAATTCCTAAAGAAAGGTAAAGAAATTACTATTAAATAGTAAAAATACTAATAATATAGTCTAAGCCCTTTTAAAATTATTTATAACACTTTTTATACTAAACTAGCACCCTTAACCCTTAAGCCCTATGTTTTACTTAATTATTATTAAGATATAAACTGCTATCTATATTATTAGCTGCTTACTAAATCTAAGTTTATAACCTTATAGGTAGGCCTATAGCATTAAAATATTCTTAGTAGAAGGATTCTATTAGAGTTATTATATATTTAAAACTATTAATATTATAAAACGCTTTATTTAGTTTTAAACCTTACTATATAACTTAATATTAAAGCTTTTACCTTATACCTTTACTTATAAGCTAAGAAGCTAAAATTTATTTAACTTTCTATTTTAGCTTACTATTAATAATATTAAGCAGCTTAAGCTATATATATTACTAAGGTAGCAGATTATTAGCTGCTTTTTATAAGTAATTTATATAAAATAATTAGCTTCCTTTAAACTATAGTAAAGTTTTTAAAATATAGCTAAAACTATATTTTTTTAGGACCTTTTAAGGGCTAGCTTATTAGGAATCTAATTAGATTATAGAAGCTTTAGTTAAAAATCCTCTCTTACTTATATAAATAAGGTCTTTAATAGATTAGTTAATAGCTTATCTTTTTTTATTAGCTTAACTTTCTTATTATTTTTAAGTGTAAAAAGTATTTCTATAGGTAATTTATTAAATATTATATAGTTAGTATATAAGCTTAGCAGCTACTTTCTTTCTTTTAAAGTTTATATCTACTTTTATTAGTAGTAAAGAAAGCAAATAGTAAGGTTTATACCTAATAGCTATAGTTAGCAGACTTATTTCTAAAGAAGTATAATATAAACTATTATATATAAAATTTAATAAAAAAAGGTATTTGCTTTAATAAGTTTAGTACTTATTTATATAGAAATATAAGTATTAGTTTAAGTTAGCGTTTATAATCTTAATACTTTTTTAAGTTTAAGGATAGTAAGGACTTTTATAATAATATTTAGTGTTAGTTAGCTTATTTATTATATTTATAAATTTAAAGATAAATAGTTTTATATTATTAGAAATCTAAACCTTAGATATTCTAAAGAACTAGTATACTTAATAAAAGTAATAACTTATAAGGGTCTTAGTATTATTATTCTTTTTACTAAAGATAAATATTATAAGTTAGCTAAACTTATAAATAAATACCTAAATATAGTTATAACTATATATATTAGTTAGTATTATCTTTCTATTAACCACTATTATATGCTATATATAGAAAGGAATAAGGATTAGATGTAAGAGTTTTAGTGTTTTATTATAACGCATTTTATTATGTTAGTAATTATAATAATTTACTATATATCTTTAGATATTATAACTTAGTTTATTCTATTAATAAGTCTTTATTAGCAAAGCTTTAGTTTTATTCTAACCCTTATAAGTAAATATAGTAAAAGTATAAGCTTTATAGATTAAAGTAGTGTATAAAAAGATTTTACTATTAGTTAAAGTCTTAGGGACTACTAGCTTTTTATTATAAAGACCTAAACCTTACTTATAGTTTTCTTAGATAATTAAATTAATAAGATTAGCTTTAATAGGCATTATTAGATTATTAATAGTCTTTAGAGTAGTAATTTATAATTTAATTTATTTAAGAGAGATTAAAATAATATCTTAGTTAAGCTTCTTATATGCTTTTACTATAGAATTATTAATAGTCTTTTATAAAAGGGTATCTATAGCTATATTCTCCTTTCCTAGTTAATACTACTATATAATATTAAAGTTAACTAAATATTAAGACTAACGGATTTATTAAGTAGATAGTAGACGTTTAGATAAGAAAAAGGTTAGAGCTTAATAATTAGTAACTATAATAAATTTAGCACTCTATAAGGCTTATTTATAATTATAAAAAGTGTAAATTATAGTAAGTAATTCTTAGTCTTAAATTAGATATACTTATTCTATTATAGTTAATAATTTTAATAAGAAGCCTAAAGGTTTCTAAGTATAATCTTCTTATTCTTACTAAAGTATATTATTTATAGCTTTAGCTAAAGCATTATATTTAACCTTTAATAGTTATTTAAGCTTATAGAAGGCTAGTATTAAGGCTTATATAGCTAATTCCTTAAGCTTATTAAAGGCTATAAGTTATTTAGGACCTTTAATAAAGAGAATATCCTTTTTTAATAGTTAGTTTAATAGTTTAGTAGTTTTATTAATTTAGTAGCAGAAAATATAGATATAGTTATAAAGGCTTAAAAAGGAATAAATAGCTTATTATAAATTTATATCTTTTTACTTCTAATTAATAATAGCCTAAATCTTTTCTAAATAAATACTTACCTTATAGCTAACCTTTAATTATATACTAAGATAGTTAACTTTTTATATATTAAAGTATAATTTCTTAATATTACCTTAGAGTTTAGCTTAGTAAAGATAAGAAATTACCTCTTTTACTATATTAAAGTATAAATCTTTATCCTTCTCCTTTATAAAGATTAATATATTATTAGTATATATATTAGTAATAAAGTCTAGTAATTTATTAAGCTAAGTATTAATTAAGGCTTAAAACTAAGTAGGCTTAATACTAAGGCTAAAGGGGAGGACTTTCTATTAGTAAGTTCTAAAGTGTATTTTAAATGCTATAAAATATTTTAACTAAAGGGCTACTAATATTTAATTAAAGGCTTTTATAATATTTACCTTTAAGAGTTGCTTTACTCTTTTAACTTATATAATAGTACTTAGGATATTAGGAGCTAAAGTAAGTTATTTTTTAATAAAGCTATTAATAAAGTAGAAGTTATAATAGAAATATCTTTCCTTTAATCCCTTCTTTAGTATAAATAATATAGAAGTAGTATAAAGTAGTATATTAAGGCTTTGTTTAATAAAGCTAATTTAGACTAACTTCTTTATTATCTCTTTTTTAAGTTATATATAGGCATAAGGGGTATTATATTATATAGGTTATTTAGTTATTAGTTATTTAAGTTTAAGGACTATATTAAACCTTAGTTAAAATAGAGGAAGGTAAGTTAATAACTCTTTAAAGAAGAATCCCTTTAAGTAAGCTAACTATAATAGTAGGGACTTTTAAACTAAGTCTATATATTTAGGCTTTTTATCTTTAAGAAATAGAATAGTTATCTTTTTACTATAAGCAGTCTTAGATAAATAGGCTTATTTTATTAAGAATTTTACTATAGAGATTATATTATTAAGTTACTTAATAAGGGGAATAGGCTATAAAAGTAAGGGAATATAAAACTATTAAGTCTAGTGTAAATCTAAGGAAATTTTATTTATTAGCTTATTTAAATCTACTAAAGGTTCTATCTCTTTCTCCCTTAACTTTTTAGGTTTAATAGTTAGAGAAATAGTCTTTTCTTTTATAAGTTATATAGCCTAAATAGTAATAGGTTCTCTTTAGTTATATTAAAGAATCCGCTTTTATTTTTATACTTTTTTATCTTAGTTTATTAAATAGTTATAATAGATAATATTAGCTTAGGCCTTAATATCTAAGGTTTTTTAGGCTTAGTTATTAATAATAATAGGTTTAGAGTAATAAGTAAGTAGTGGAATATTATTAGGCTAAATTAGAGTTTTTATAGTAAGAAAGAGTCTAATATAATACTTAACTTAAAAGTCTTAACTAATAAAGACATTATAGTTAGATCTTATAATTAGGAACTTTTAATATTAAAATTAGCGATTATTTAGAGCAAAAGAAGCTTATATATATTAAGTAATAAAACCTTAAGGTATATTTCTAAAGTTAGCTAATTATAAAGGTTTTAAAAGCTTTATAATTTTACCCTTAAGAGTCTTAATAACTCTTTTTATAAATTTAGGTATTATAAAGAGGTAGATTCTAGCTTTAGTATTATAGAAAGTATTAGTATAAAGTTTAAGTCTATTATTCTTTACTTAAATAGGTATAATAAATTAATTTAATAATAACTTCTGTCTATACCTAGCTATCTATAGTATACTATAGACTATTAGGGAGACTTTTAGTAATTTAAATTATTTTCTAAGCTTTTTTTTTCTTTTATAACTTTAGAGAGGTTACTACTCTTATTCTCTTTATTTAATAAAGGTTTTAGGTTTTTATTAAAATAGGTAGAAAAGGCATAGATAACTGCCTTCTTATTTAAACACTTTACTTAATAGTAGCTAGTTAATTTATATCTATAATAAGCGCCTTTAGTATAAGCTTTCTCTTATAATATATTAATAATCTTTTAGATGTTAAAGAAAGCTAAGGGTTTAAGCTTAGAACATTTTTAATAGTTAGAACGTTCTTATAGAGGTAATACTAATTTCTACTTTAAATAAGGTAGGTTAGTTTTTTATTAATAGGCATAGCTCTTCTTTTAGCTAATAATAGCAGTAGTTATCTTATAAGTAAAACGTTTATATAAGGTTAATTTGCTTTTAGCTAATATTCTTAATTAGCTTATAAGGTTAAAGCTAAGTAGTAAATAATTATAAAAAGTAGTCTTTTATACACTATCTTTAATATTAACTTAGTTAAAGAGGATATTAACTTTAGTAATAAATATATTAATATTATCCTTTTAAATATTAAAAAGCAGCTAGCTAAGGGCATAGCTAGCTATAGTAAATAAGTATAAGTCTTTAAAAATTGCCTTTAGCTATACTAATATCTTTTATATACTATAAAAAGGGTTATTATCTAAGATATATTAATATCTCACTAAGTCTTAGGTAGGACCTATTAATTAGTTAAAAATAGTAGCTATTTAGTAGCGTTTATTAATATAGTAATACTAATTAATATAAAGGTAATTAATTATAGAGATTATTTATCCTTTAAACTTTCCTTTCTTTCTATTAAAGTTAGTAGGTTAAATATATAATTCTCTAACTTTCTTACAGTAGTTAGGATTTTTAGCTTCTTAGTTTTCTTTATAAGGTTATAGTTTCTTATTAGCAGCTAGGCTAAAGGGTCTAAAATAAATACCTTTAAAGGCACTAGTTTTAAGCATAGTATCTCTTTTAAAGGGTTTAGAAGCTTTATATAAAGCACACTAATTCTTATTATCTTAATTTTTAGATTTAAGTATATTTATTTATACTAGTAGGCTAGTAGCTTAGGTAGGGGTAGTATTATTATTATTTACTATAGTTAATATAGGTAATAGTAAAGTAATTCTAAGTTAAGATTTATATACTAAGGAATCTCTTAATTTATTTAATAATAGGGATAGTAAACTTCTTATTTATTTATAGTTTAAAAAAGTACTAAGTAAGGTATTATCTTTATTTTTTATAATAGTTACTATACTATTAGTAGCAGCCTCTTTTTTAAGCTTTTTAACTAGCTCTTTATTAGCTAGTTAGGTAGATAATCTTATTAATAGTCCTTAGTCTTTTATATAAAGCATTTAATTTAATTGTTTAGGTCTATAGCTTAATTTAATATTATATATAACTAATAAAGTAAGTGTTAAATAAGCTTAATAAAAGAAGTAGTATTAATAAGGTATTTAAAGAACGCTCCTTAGTAAGGTTATTTTATAAGTCTATAATTATATTATAGCTAGCTTATAAAGGTAGGTATAGAGGCTATAAAGAGTGCTTTATAAATAATAATTATAAACTAAGGAGTAAAAGAAAGCAAAACAACCCTAGCCTAGGATATATAGGCTTTTGTATAGAGCAGGCTTAGTTACCTTATATAACCTTAGCTGGGCTAACCCTTATAAGACCCCTTAGGGAAGGTGTCTAGAGGCGTCGGTCCTCACACCCTCCTTAATATATATTACTAAGCTAAATACTACTTAGAACTATTCTAAAAAGCTAAGGTAGTTATCTTATATAAGCCTAAAAAGACCCTCTTAAAGATATAATATATAAGAGTATAGTACTTTATTTCTCTCTTAAGTATAATAAATAAAATCCTTAAAGTAGCAGTAGTAGTATAAATTACTTATATATTTAAGGAGAGAGGCACCCTTTTTAATCTCTAAATAAGTAATAAAGTAAACTACTTTATTAAGGTAGCACTTAGTATTTTAGTAAAAGCTATAAAAATAGTATAATACTATAGTAGAACTATATTGCTTCTTTAACTAAATATCTCTATAATCTTTAATATAATTTACTATAGATAATTAATATATATAATACTTACTATTAAACTACTTATATAAATAGTATAGTAAGCCTAAGCCTTTACTAATAAATAAGAAGCTTACCTAATATTTAAGGGTAAAATAGCTACTGCTTAATCTATACCTATAAAGGTCTTATAAGGGTCCTTTATATTCTTAATACTATTTTTATTATATATTACACCCTTATATAAAAAACTTAAAATAGTTTACTTTACTTTAGTCCTTAGATTCTTAAATAATATAAATATCTTAGTATATAAATATATAATAAAAGAGATATAAAAATACCTTAAGACTGCTTAAAAGATCTACTAAAAATAGTCTTAAAAATCTAGCCTTTAATTCTATTTTTAAAAAAGTAAACTTATTTATTTTATTAAGAAAAGATAACTAAATATAATATAGGTTTAGCTTAGTAATACTATAATTTAGCTAGTATAAGCTATATACTTCTTAAGAGTTTAAGTATATTATAAGCTATAATAAAAAGTATATTAAAAATAACTTATAAAAAAGCTTATATACTAATAGCTAGCCCTTACTATACTTATAGTATTTATATAAAGGTGCTTACTATAGGAATTAAGACTTTTATATATATAGGTTATATAAAGCCTTATTATATATAGTATAGGCATATACTATACCTTTATAAATAGAGATAAAGTAGCTAAAGAAATTATAAAAGTATTTATTATAAAATAAACTAAGTGCTTTAAGGTAATATTAAGTGCCTATAAAGTAATACTATAAACCTTACTTAAAACTAAAATAGTAATACTATTCCTTAATCTCTACCTTAACTATTAAGTTTAGTAATATTATAAATATATTAAAATAAATAATATAGTAATAAAGATCTATACTATATATACTATAGTTATAGTATACCTTTACTATTAAGTAACTTATTAAAGGTAAATATAGATTATAAACTATAAGCTATTTTTAAACTACTCTCCTTTTAACTTTAAAGCTTTAAGCTTAAGCTAAAAATTAAAAAAAAAATAAAAAAATAAGTAATATAAGGATAAAACTAAAGCTTTTATCTATAATTTATACTAAAACTAATATATAACTAAATAGAACCTTAACTTTTATTTTAAAGTAAAAATTATCTACTTTTACTATTATTTTACTAAGTTTAAATTAATAGCTTTTATTTAAATATATATAAAAAAGATTAACTTTAATTACTTTCTTTATAACTATTATATTTTTAAGGTAGAATTACTAATATATTCTTATTAAGGTAAAGAGAAAAACTACTAATATTTAATTATATAGTGCTTAAAATATAACTACCTTTAATTAATAAACGCTAATATAGAACTAATATAAGACTAAAGGGATATCTATATAGCCCTTAACTTACCTAAATTAGTAAGATACTTTACCTAATAAATACTTAATATTAGCTAACTCTTTTAATACTACTTAGCCCTTATACTTTAAAAGAGATAGAAGATTAATTATATAAAAAAGGATAAGGCTTATAATAAAACTAATAAGGAAATAAAAGGGGTATAGATAAAATAAAGCTTATATAACTTATTATATAAAGACTAATAATTATAAATAAGTATAAAAGGGTAGTAAAGGGGGGCTATATTAGTATTAGGCTATAGCTACCTAATTTATTTATTTATAGAAATTATAAAGTAAAGAGGAAAATAGCTACTAAAGATACCTTAAAAGCTTTAAGAGCAGCCTTAAGAGCGCCCTTAAGCTTTATTATAGCTTTAAAAAGCCCCCTCCTCTCCCTTTAAACCCCCTCTCTCTCTACTTATTCTATCTTTATTCTTTATTCTCTTCTTTATCCCTTTACTATTTCTAGCTAAAGTCCCTTTTATAGCTACTATAGCTACTATTACTAATAAGGTATTAGTTTACTTTATAGCTATAGCTAAATATTTTATATAGCTTAGTATATTTTACTTAAAGCTTTTAAAGACTACTTTAGTAGTAGTAAGGGTTTAAGCTAAGCTTAGCTTAGTATTAATTAAGTGCTAAGTAGTCCCTTAAATCTCTTAATATACTTTAAACTATATTATATTAGCTAAGTAGGGATAAAAGTAAAACTAAGCTAAACTTATATTAAATAAGGACTTTAAATTATTCTTATTTTTATTATTATAAATTACTTAAAAGTTAAGAAAAGCCTATATCTTTATTTAATAAAAGGTATATATAGGTAAAAGCTACTTTAATTAAAGACTATATTAAACCTAAAGTAAACTAAAATAACTTACTCTATTATAAAAATACTCTATTATATAGCACTTAAAATAAAAACTACTAATACTTAAATAGTTAGTAACTATAGTAAACTTAAAAGGGACTTAAAAAGAGGCTTACCTTTTTAATTATAGTAACTTTTTCTTAGATTTTTTATTTATATAATATAAAAATTATAAGGCTATTACTACTAAAAGCCTTAAAAGGGTTAGTATTAAAACTAAGCTAAACCCTAAGATAATTTACTAAGCTATAATTAGTTTATTAAGGTATAGTCTTTCTCTAAAATTATTAGTAAAACTAAAGACTTAAACTAAGCTTATATTAAAAACTAAAAGAAAGAGAGAAAGGTACTTACTAATTTAAGCTTTTACTATAAAGAAAAAAAGGAAAGAAAGGTTTTTAAACTTAAGAAAGGGGGCTTTACTTATAAAAAAAGATTTAACCCTTTAAATTACTTATTAATAAGCTAGTCTTAATTAAAAAATTAAAGAGTAAAAATATAAAAGTATAGTAATATTAATAAACTTCTACCTTAAACTTAGCTTAAACCCTTAGTTTATTTATACTAAATTAGTAACTATATATTAAATTAGTAACTATATTTCTAATTAAGTAAGTTTAATAATATATTACTTAATACAAAACTATTATATAATATATCTTAAAAGTATTAAATAAGTAACTAATATAGACTCCTACTAGCTTTAAACTAAACTATACTTAAATATCCTTAATATATATCTAAACTATATATCTTTAGTATATAAATTATATATACCTACTATATTAACTTTTCCTTAGCCCTTTTAGTAACTATAGCTACTAACTTAGCTAATAGTATACTATATTTTACGTATTAAAACTACTAAAGCCCTACCTTAAGGCCTTAATTATAAATAAATATATAGTAATATATAGGTTTTTCTCCTTACTTTAAGGTTTTTCCTATATAATAAAATAAGCAGAGGTACTAAAAAGTAGCTCCTAGAGCTATTTAGTGTAATTTAATAATAATAATAACACTTTCTATATTAGCTTAATACCTTTAACCCTTAAGCCTTATATTTTACTTAATTATTATTAAAATATAGACTGCTATTTATATTATTAGCTACCTACTAAATCTAGATTTATAACTTTATAAATAGGCTTATAGTATTAAGGTACTCTTAGTAAAAGAATTCTATTAAAGTTATTATATATTTAAAACTATTAGTATTATAAAACACTTTATTTAGTTTTAAACCTTACTATATAACCTAATATTAAAGCTTTTACTTTATATCTTTACTTATAAGCTAAAAAGCTAAAATTTATTTAACTTTCTATTTTAGCTTACTATTAATAATATTAGGTAGCTTAAGCTATATATATTGCTAAAATAGTGGATTATTAGCTACTTTTTATAAGTAATTTATATAAAATAATTAACTTTCTTTAAACTATAGTAAAGTCTTTAAAATATAGCTAAAACTATATTCTTTTAAAACCTTTTAAAAGCTAGCCTATTAGGAATCTAACTAAATTATAAGAGCTTTAGTTAAAAATCCTCTCTTACTTATATAAATAAGGTCTCTAATAGATTAGTTAATAGTTTATCTTTTTTTATTAGCTTAACTTTCTTATTATTTCTAAGTGTAAAGAGTATTTTTATAAGTAATTTATTAGATATTATATAGTTAGTATATAAGCTTAATAGCTATATTCTTTCTCTTAAAGTTTATATTTACCTTTATTAATAGTAAAGAAAGTAAATAGTAAGGTTTATAACTAATAGTAATAGTTAGTAAGCTTATTCTTAAAGAAGTATAATATAAACTATTATATATAAAATTTAATAAAGGAAGGTATTTACTTTAATAAGTTTAGTATTTATTTATATAGAAATATAGGTATTAGTCTAAGTTAGCATTTATAATCTTAACACTTCCTTAAGTCTAAGGATAGTAGAGACTTTTATAATAATATTTAATACTAATTAGCTTATTTATTATATCTATAAATTTAAAAATAAATAGTTTTATATTATTAAAAATTTAAACCTTAAGTATTCTAAAGAACTAATATACTTAATAAAAGTAATAACTTATAAGAGTCTTAGTATTATTATTATTTTTACTAAAAATAGATATTATAAATTAGCTAAACTTCTAAATAAATACCTAAATATAGTTATAACTATATATATTTATTAGTATTATCTTTCTATTAACTACTACTATATATTATATATAGAAAGGAATAGGAATTAAATATAAGAGTCTTAGTGTTTTATTATAATGCGTTTTATTATATTAGTAATTATAATAATTTACTATATATCTTTAGATATTATAACTTAGTTTATTTTATTAGTAGGTTTTTACTAATATAGCTTTAGTTTTATTTTAACTACTATAAGTAAATATAGTAAAAGTATAAGCTTTATAAATTAAAGTAGTGTATAGAAAGATTTTACTATTAATTAAAGTCTTAAAAACTATTAGCTTTTTATTATAAAGACTTAAACCTTATTTATAGTTTTTTTAAATAATTAAATTAATAAAATTAGCTTTAGTAAGCGTTATTAAATTAATAGTAGTCTTTAAAGTAGTAATTTATAATTTAATTTATTTAAAAGGAATTAAAATAATATCTTAGTTAAGCTTCTTATACACTTTTACTATAAAATTATTAATAGTTTTTTATAAAAGGGTATTTATAGCTATATTCTCCTTTTTTAATTAATATTACTATATAATATTAAAATTAGTAAGGTATTAAGACTAATAGATTTATTAAGTAAAGAGTAAGCGTTTAAATAAAAAGAAGGTTAAAGCTTAATAATTAGTAACTATAATAAATTTAGCACTTTATAAGGCTTATTTATAATTATAAAGAGTATAAATTATAGCTAGTAATTCTTAGTCTTAAATTAAATATAATTATTCTATTATAGTTAATAATTTTAATAAGAAGCCTAAAGGTTTCTAAGTATAGTTCTCTTATTTTTACTAAAGCATACTATTTATAGCTTTAGCTAAGGTATTATATTCTACTTTTAATAGTTATTTAAGCTTATAAAAAGCTAAAACTAAGGCTTATATAGCTAATTCCTTAAGTTTATTAAAAGCTATAAGTTATTTAAGGCCTTTAATAAAGAGAATATCCTTCTTTAGCAGTTAGTTTAATAGTTTAGTAGTATTACTAATATAATAGTAAAAAATATAAATATAGTTATAAAGGCTTAAGAAGAAGTATATAGCCTATTATAAATTTATATCTTTCTACTTTTAATTAATAATAGCCTAAATCTTTTCTAAATAAATACTTACCCTATAGCTAATCTTTAATTATATATTAAAATAGTTAACTTTTTATATATTAAAGTATAATTTCTTAATATTACCTTAGAGTTTAGCTTAATATAAATAAGAGATTACCTTCTTTATTATATTAAAGTGTAAATCTTTATCTTCCTTTTTTATAAAGATTAATATATTATTAATATATATATTAGTAGTAGAGTTTAGTAATTTATTAAGCTAAGTATTAATTAAGGCTTAAAACTAAGTAAGACTAATACTAAAACTAAAGGGAAGGACTTTTTATTAATAGGTTTTAAAGTATATTTTAAATACTATAAGATATCTTACTTAAAGGGCTATTAATATTTAATTAAAAGCTTTTATAATATCTACCTTTAAAAGTTACTTTACTCTTCTAACTTATATAATAATACTTAAGATATTAAAAGCTAAAGTAAGCTATTTCTTAATAAAGCTATTAATAAAGTGGAAATTATAGTAGAGATATCTTTCTTTTAATCTCTTTTTTAGTATAAATAATATAAAAGTAATATAAAGTAGTATATTAAGGCTTTATTTAATAAAGCTAATTTAAATTAACTTCTTTATTATTTTCTTCTTAAATTATATATAAGTATAGAGGGTATTATATTATATAAGTTATTTAGTTATTAGTTATTTAAGTTTAAAGACTATATTAAACCTTAGTTAAAATAAGGGAAGGTAGGTTAATAACTTTTTAAAAAAGAATCCCTTTAAGTAAGCTAACTATAATAGTAAAAACTTTTAAACTAAGTCTATATATTCTAGCTTTTTACCTTTAAGAAATAGAATTATTATCTTTTTATTATAAATAGTCTTAAATAAATAAGCTTATTTTACTAAGAATTTTGCTATAAAGATTATATTATTAAGTTACTTAATAAGGGAGATAGGCTATAAAAGTAAAGGTATATAAGACTATTAAGTTTAGTATAAATTTAAGGAAATTTTATTTATTAGCTTATTTAAATCTACTAAAGGTTTTATCTTTTTCTTTTCTAACTTTTTAGGTTTAATAGTTAAAGAAATAGTCTCTTCTTTTATAAGTTATATAGCTTAAATAGTAATAGGTTCTCTTTAGTTATATTAAAGAATCTGCTTTTATTTTTATACTTTCTTATCTTAGTTTATTAAATAGTTATAATAAATAATATTAGCTTAGGCCTTAATATTTATAGTATTTTAAGCTTAGTTATTAATAATAATAGGTTTAAAATAATAAGTAAGTAGTAAAATATTATTAGGCTTGTTGAAAATAACAGCTATTTTCAGGGGACTTCCTTATCTATTAGGCCTCTCAACAGGCCTTATAGTGACCCTTAGCCCCTGCCTTATAGGGACCCTTATAGGGACCCTTAGGGGGCTTTTCTTGGCTGTTGCCAGCGTTGCAAGCGGCCCAGAGCTGCGCGCGGCGCCCGCAGAATTAATTCTTCCGCTCGTAGCTCGCAGCTGCGAGCGCCCCACTTTTCTTGCCTTTTCCTTTCCAATTGTGCCTTATAGCAGCTGGCGCACGTCCGATTGGGAACCTAACGGTCCGTCAGGCTTGGCAAGACTTTGGAATTAATTTTTGCAGCAACTAGGCAAGCAATTGAAAATTAGCTTAAAGATTTAAGCTGCTTACCCTAAGGGCTACGCAGCAGGCTACCTTAAGGCACACTTTGCAGCTGATTTACGCAATAACTAAGGGGTTGTAGAAGATTTTGTAATTAGCATTTTTATTGCTAGAATAAGGGGAATTTTTTTATGTAATTAGTTAATTTTTCTGATTTTTAAAGTTACACACTGATTTTCACTAAGTTAATATTTAGGGAGCACGTTAGCACCTTGTTTATATGGCTATAAGTCTATTTTTTTGTTTTCCTATATAAATAAATTTTATAGAAAATAAAAAGTGGCTTATAAGCCCTTTTTTGCGGGGCTAGGCCTCTAATAGGCTTAAAGGGTATATAAGGGAGAAGACATTCCCCCTCACTAGCTGCCCACTAACTATACAGACTGTTAATCTAAGCCCGCCACCTATAATGTTAGATAATTAGATAAAAATCTAAGAAAATTCTACTGCCTTTTATAAGCTAGAATTTAGCGTATTTTAAGTGCTAGAAGTTGTGCAT
>SRPV01000919.1:0-12456 GCA_018360135.1 Claviceps sorghi | reverse complement strand
AAAAAAAAAAAAAAAAAAAAAAAAAAGAGAGAGAGAGAGAGAGAGAGAGAGAGAGAAGAGGGACGACGCCTCTCGAGGAGAACAGAGCTTCTACGCACATATAAAGCGGTGCCGATGCTGCCCCCAATACCAATGAGCTGGATATGACGAGACTTGAGCTTCCGATGGGTGTCATCGTGGACTGCGCTCCCGGAGATGGACACCCGGAGGGCAGACGTCGTACAAGCTTCCTTCTTGTCAGCTTCGGGATACTTTTCCCGTTCAGCAATTCCCGGGCCATGCCCGTCCACGACAAGAGAAGCCATCTTCAAGAAATGGAAAAGAAAAAAAGGAAAGAAAAAAAAAAAAAAAACAGAGAGACCAGTGCAGGACAAAAAGCACGCCCGCGTCCTAGAACAACGGATTTGCACACGCCGCCAAGACTGACGCGGACATCTCGCACGACTTGGCCGCGTCGTCCAGCGCCCTCGTCCCGTAGTCACACGCGGGTTTTCTGCATATCGATCAAGCACGGGAGCTTATCTTGGCGGGCGCCATGCAGAATCTGAACGCCGGGCCCGTCCGGGCTGGCCGCGCCGAACCGAAAGCGGAACGTGGATTGCGAGGCTGGGCATCAGGCGGACAGCAGTCCGCGGGCGCGCAGTCTGAGACCTATGGGGAGTCGGGCCGAACGGGGGGTTCAGCACAGAAAGGTGCCTCCCTTCGTTCCGTTTCTAGCTGGCTGAGGGACCTTGCCGCCATGCACACGATGGTAAGAGCATGGATTTCACGAGTTTCTTAGCATGGTTCACCGCGTCAACTGTCACATACGACCACAGGTGGCAGAAAACTCGGGATCCCGTCCGCTCTCCCATAGATAAGCTGCCAACCGGCAGATTAGTAGTTGGGTCGGTGACGACCAGCGAACACCGGCTGTTGTATGTTTTCTTTTTAAGCTTTTTTGTCTTTTATCACTCTTTCTTTTCCTACTTTTTTTTATTATAGTTCTTATTACTCTTTTTTATTATCATTATTTCTTCCTTTCTTCCAAAATCCACTCTAACCAACAACATTAAATCACAAACAATCCCACCCCGCATCCCCATCCCCATCCCGTTGCAAAGGGATCCTAACGCAGATAAATGTGATAAATACCCGTTTCGCGATGCAACACATTCCAGCCCCCCTCCGTGCCACCTTTATCATGCAAGATGCAAGCTTGGAATTATAGGATGGCTGGTTGCGTTTGAAACCAGCAAAGGCACGTATTAAGCAGCATAATAAACATGTTATATTGCAGCTCCGCGTACAAGTACAATAATGGAGATCGCGGCCACGCCGCCCAAAGTCAAGACATTCGCGTTTTCATGTCCTGATGCCTAATTCACCCGAATACACAATAACAGCCTCATTCCGTCGTAAGATTTGCCCACCGGCAATAAAGCTTTCTAGCTTCGCGACCATCACATCCAAAAATTATTAACAAGATAATAGAATAAAAAGAGTGAGAGCAAGGGAGGAATAAGAGGCAGAGCGTTCGTTTCCTCTTGCTTCCCCCTTCCGCGCCGCGTCTCTCTGTCTTCCTTTTGGAACAAGTATATCAAATCATTCTATCCTCTGCGTCTCGGCGCTCCTGGCGCTGGCTGCTTCAAGGCATGCCATTTTCATTCTTCTGGTAGCACAAACATAGAGACTCTCGTCTTGGCGAGATAAATGCATTCTATGTCAAGGTCATACGTCGCCCGCGCCGTCGTGTTCTGTGCCCGTCTGTTCCCGTCGTAAAAAGGAACCCGTGCTATTTCGAACGGATGCTCGCCCGGGTCAGTTACAACTCGTCTCGCACATGTTGTGCCGCTTCTTTGACAGCTTCGGTCGCCTCGCTGGCGGCGCTGACAACCTTGTCTCCCACGGAAGAAGCCGCAGCACTAGCTTCCTTGGCTACGCTGCCGGCGCCGGATGTTGCCGTAGCGTAAGCAGCGCTGAGTCTGGACATGATGCTCTCGCTATATGTTGCTTCTTTCCCAATGACCAATTCCGCCATGATTTCCTTGACCGCATCGAATTGTCTGACCGCTGAATCCGACACAAAACAGGCTGAATCACCCACGGCACTGGTGGCCGCTGCGACGACGGAGCCAGCTGATTGAGTTGCCTCCTCAAACCAGCCAATGGATGACGGTTGACCATAGATGTCAGCACTGATTCGTGAGACAGCATTTTCCCACGTCCCAGCAACGGCGCCCGCAACATTGACAACTTGTGCTGCGGCGGCGTCCGCTGCCTTTTCCAACGTATCTTGGGCATCTCGAGCGGCCGACATGACCCCATCGCTGGCAGCAGTATACGCAGACTTGACGGCCCTGTCAGCGGCACTGGCAGCCGATGCTGCCGACTTTCCCGCATCAGATGCCATGGAAGAAGCAGAGCCTACAAAGTCCGTAGGCGTCGGGGCCGTCGTGGCCGTGGCCGCAGACCAAGCAGACGATGCCGCTGCCATAAAACTCGAGTACCGGTCGTGGGCTAGGCCCAGCCCAGCATAGTAGTGGTATTTGGCCTGTTCATAGTATCTTTCCGGCACGGACGTCGGCGTAGCAGTAGTGGCTCCGAGGGCAATGAGAACGCTTTGATATTGAATTTCGGCCCAGAGTCGTCCTTCGTTCAATTTCTCGCCGGCAATCGATTCCACCTGCTTCCAGTCGGGGAAGTTTGAGCTCTTTGTGGGGGACGGCGGAGCACTGTAGATCCCAGAAGAAGCAGCGGCCACCACCTCATTCAATTTCTCGCTTGCGGCAGACACGGCGCCACCGTACGCGGCAGAAACCGATGAGAAGAGCTGCTCGTGGACGGGCTTGGGTGTGCCTTGAACATGCGCAGAAACGACGGACAAGGCACTGGAGTAGCGACCGGCAGCCAGATCCACTGCACTGGAGTATGCTGCTTGAGCTGCGCTACTTATGCTGGCAATAGGGTCCTCAGGATCAGTGTAATCATCCAAGATCGGGCTCCGGTCAGCAACCGACTGAGCAGCTGCTCCAAACAGTAATGACTTCACAGAACTTTGAGGGTCGTCCGCAGGTGTTACCACCTCCTCTTCACAAGATGTGAATTCCTGTCGCGCATCCTTTTCGATATCGCGGCTAGAGCTTGAGCTCGATGCGTCAGGGTCATCATCGAGGATGACGGTGGGCTGTTTGAGCGACTGTTGAGACCTAGCTAGGGAAATCGTAACGGTAGGGGTGACAGTTAGGAGGAGCTGTGGAGTTTCGGAATCTTTCCCATCGGATCCCGCTTCGCTCGATATCACGGAATCCAAAGCCGTGTCCTTGTCTTCTGGTCGCTTAAAAACTAAAGGATGACTCGTCGTAAGGCATTCAGCAGCGGCAATCTTCTCCTCGCTGTTTTCAACCCTCTGCTCTTCGTTACCACCGTGTCCAGCATCGTCCTTCTTCGATTCTTGCGAAGCCTTTGCGGCAAGTCGCATCGCATCAGATTCGAAATTTTCACTCGAATCCTTGGCCAGAATCTTCCAGTGCGCCACTTGTCTCAATCGAGCCAATTCTCGTGCCGCATCTGCTGCGATTGTCATAGCGTCAGTCTCAATCTGATGCGATAATTCCTGCGCTTCTAGCAGTGCTGGATGTGTAACGATGAGTTGTTTCAGCTCTTCCGTCCAATCACTTAGCGTGTTCTTCAGCTCGTGATACTTTTGCCAGTCATTGTACGTAACCCCGTCGGTCCACGCCCATTTCATGCCGATATTTTGCAATGCTAAGTTTCGAGTTTCATCGAGGATCTGAAAGTGAACTTCGGCAGCTTCAAGCACCGTCTCCTGAAGTTCGGCATCGTAATCCTCTCGCCACCCTCGAACTGCTTGGGCTGCCTTCTTAATGGCTACTCCCGCTGTTCGGATAGCGGAGACGGCTTTGTCCTCGGCATTGCTGCCGCCGATCTCAACGATTGACTTGATGTCGTGTTTCAAATTGTTGATTTCGGATGAGATTGTTCCCTCCAACACCTGCACGAGAGCCTTTCCCCTGAGCTGCGCACTATTGGACATCAGACTTCGTGCAATATTATCGATCTGGTCTTCAATGGCTCCGGCACCTTCCTCAGCTTGAGAGGTAAACTTATCCTGCCAGGTTGCCAGATCACTAGCCACCATTTCTCGCGCGGTTCTACGTTTTTCGCTTTCGTTTTCAGCAGCAGGAGGGGCTCGGACAGGATTCCAATAGGGTCCTGCGGCTGATTTATCGGCTGGATCGGTGTAGGAGGCTCCCTTCTCTTCTAACGTAGAGGATGGAAGTGACAATGTTGTTGAAGGGCTTTGTGGAGATGGCTTGCTGAAAGACGAGGAGATTGATGCTGTAAAGGTAGGACTGAGTAAGCGTTAGTAACTGCCACGATCCGCGATGTTTGATTTCAAGAACTATGAGCAAGCACGTACACCTCTGCAGGTGCCTCGGCGGGCACAGCCTTGCTTGTAGCATTAGACTTGATTCTGTAGCGACCAAGACGTTCTCCTATGCGGACAAGCTGTGGCTCCACGTTTTTGACATAGACTACACGCAATTGAGGCCAAATAGCAGTGTCAAGGAACGTATTTGCCTTGCTCCAAGCCCAGTAGGTGGCAGGTAAGGCGGTGGTCGTCGTAAAGTCAGCTGCCACGCCATATCCGTACGCACCGTAGACGCGAACAAGCCTGTAGCCAGGCAGCACATAGTTGTTGCAAGTCTGAGCAGTGTGCTTTAGTGCGAACTTGTAGTATGGATCCACGATCGCACCCGCTTTCGTCACATGCGGTGCAATCGACTTGTCGTACCGCGACTTGGTCCAGGCCTGAAGTCGGCACAACTGAGGTTGTCCGTTTGATTTCCATTGAACCAGCGCGAAATTTTGACCTTTCCTGACCAAGGGTGTGCCAAAGACCACAGCATATTGACATGTCGGCCTCAGGATTTTCGTGTTCAGCGTGTCGTAGTATGGCTTCGCAATATTCACGTACGGAGCTGCATATTGAGCATAGTACGGCTTCACATGGGGCGTGATGGCATTTTTGACGCGAAAGTAAGGCTTGCAGAGCAGTGGTGACGTATCATCACAGGCTTCAAGAGACGGAGGGCATCGCAGGAGTATCGTAAGAATGGCGCCCCATGTGGCAACTCTGTTATAGAAAAAATATCAGCAATGCATATTGAAGACGTAGGCTGAAGTACTGGACACAGGACGACAAGGGCCATAATAATGCAATGTACCTTAGAATGAAGTTCACTGCCCAGGCCCAAAAGCCACGTTTGTGCTTAAGTGTTCTCCTCGAGCTTTTGACCTGGCCGATGAGCTTGCCATTGGTGTGAGCCGTCCCGTTGCCATTCTTGGGATTGACAACAACCATGACGACGACGGTGGCCCTCGGATTGGGTATTTTATTTGTTTGATGTGCGAGCTAGGCGCGCTGCCAACTTGTTGCGATGCGACGCAGCACGGGCTGATGGGTGTTTTGGGGGTTAAAAGTTACCGTTGCACCTGGTCAAGGAATACGGAAGCCAGTCAGGGCAGGAAAGCGTCCACGTTCATCAGCTCAAAGAAGCTGATGGCAAGGTACATGCGTTCCAAGTCGGGCAGGCCGCGGGCAGGAGCTTGTATTGATACTTGCTTGGACCTTGTTGTCGCAGTGACGCATCAAGTAGTAGCTCCAGTCGCGAGCGTAGTCGAGTCGCGAGTGCTCCGGCAGCTGGCAGACAAAAGCTTAAGCGTTACACTTGCGTCAACCTGCGTCAACTCGTCGACCAGGTTTTGCAGGGCGCTTTTGCAGGGTGCTTTTGCAGGGTGGTCGCTGCTCACCGCTCACTACCGAGGGAGGATGGACGAATGTTTGGTGGACGAACGCTGGTCGTGGTTTATCGGCTCAAGCTTCAATGTCTTCATTTGTAAATTTCCAGGTCTGGACATGGACTCTGATGCCTTCAATATTGCAAGTTGCCTCGACTTTCAAGTGGCTGCACAGTGCACAGAAGAACATCGAAGGAGACACCAGATGCGCCAAGACGTCGGGACCCACACGCCCGACTCGAGCAGAAGGAAGCACCGTGTGATGCTGATGCTGACGGAGGCTGTCTCTGGTCACTGGTTAACTGGTCTGGTCCGTTCACTCTTAGGTTGCACACACGGCTGGCGGCTGGCGGACGCACGTACTCATGTGGTGGCAAGACCAGCCCGCCGCGTCATTCTTTCGTTCCATGTTCAATCTTCCGAAGCACCAGACGTCATTGCTCGCCCCGTGTCTTTCAATGTTGCTTCAGCAAGCTTGAACGACCCACCAACGACCAAGGACACAATCAGCTTGCTCCAGTCTGATCAGTAAGACGCGCTTACCTTTCCGCTAGCAAAATGGGAGAAAAGTTCTTGTTATTTGTTCGCCTCAACTCCGACGTCGTTGCCGTGCAATCAAGCTGCTAAGAGGTAGGTACCTAGATACCTAGAGGTAGATACTTTAAGTAGGAACTTAGGTAAGTAGGTACTTAAGTATCTAAGTACTAAGGTACCTTAGGTAAGTAGCCTCGTGGAGTTGCGCCTCGGTGCTCCGAAGGCAAGTCTCCATTTTAATCTTCCTTCCCGCCAATTGCGCTAGACCACACAAAAAGAAGGGTCGACTCTTAATGTGCCTGCTGTACCAGGCACGTAGGTACTCAATTCTTATTAAGTAATATCAAGCACGTTATGAAGTACGAGAGTTCACACCTATAATTATTAAAAATCAGAGTATCTTGTATCCGTGTAAGCATCTACAAATATATAGATATCTACACGTAACCACCACCCAAGTACCTAGGTACTTAGGTAGGTAGTTACTTGTTAAGATACCTACTACTTAGGTACCTACTTACCTACCTAACTTACCTAGTACCTGGGTACCGTCACCATGGTGGCGTCTACTGCATCGGTACCAACGCGCAATTCCGACTCCCTCTTGACCATCGCACGTCTGCATTTTTTTTCTCGTGCCTGCTGCTTCCTCAATTTCAACACCACAGTCCGCCCTTCAGCGCACCTCAGCCATAACTAACATCTTTACTCATCCCTGTGCTTTCACTGTTCGATCTGATTCGATCCGATTTGGCAACAGACAGCAGCAGTCCACGTGCAGGTCTGTCCAAGGCGCGCTGCGGTCCTGTTGAGGATCAGATCCTCACTTTCAGCAATACCATCAAGTCGCACACGCGCAGGCTCTCAGCGCATATCACTTTGGAAGCCCGATTGAATCAGAGCCGACTTTTTATCATTCTTCCAGTGCTGATCGATCCCGACCGTCTCATGAGTTCACCAGCTCCGCCAGCTTCTCGCCGTCACTAGGCTTGTTCGTCCCATTTGCGGCAAACCATCGCTTTCTCCAACCTGTCTCTGCGTCTCAGTCGACAATGAACTCGTCTACCACGGCACCTCCTCCGCGAGAATTGTTCTCCTTACGGCCCGACGACCAATCGAAGCTTGCGCCCCAATCTTCTGATACGGCTCATGCTATTTGTCGAATATGTCGAGGAGAGGGGACTTCGGTCGAGCCTCTCTTCTACCCCTGCAAATGTAGTGGTAGCATCAAGTATGTTCACCAGGACTGCTTGATGGAATGGCTTTCCCACTCTCAAAAGAAACATTGCGAACTCTGCAAAACCTCGTTCCGCTTCACAAAACTTTACGCCCCTGATATGCCACAATCCCTTCCTGTACACGTATTCCTGGAACATCTAGCCAAATACCTCATACGCAACCTATGGATATGGCTGCGCGTCATCGTCACTATCAGTGTGTGGGTTCTCTGGCTACCTTACTTTATGAGGGTTATGTGGGCCTTTATGTTTTCTATTAGTGATGATGGCTTGGGAGCCGGTCAATTTATGTCACGACAATCCGCCAAGCTCACAACTGTCAATGCGAGTTTGTCTGATCACAACGGCACTTGTCCTGTGCGCACCGTCTTTGACGAAAGCGTCGGTCTCGACAAGGTTACCTTCCTCAACAGTTCCGCTAATGTAGCGTCCTCGCCAACGCTCTTAAGTGGTGTCGGATTCTTGAACAATCTCACGC
Organism: Claviceps sorghi; assembly: GCA_018360135.1. Taxonomy (NCBI): domain Eukaryota; kingdom Fungi; phylum Ascomycota; class Sordariomycetes; order Hypocreales; family Clavicipitaceae; genus Claviceps; species Claviceps sorghi. Next base: position 4,401 of record SRPV01000919.1, on the reverse strand, counting down.
GAAGCCCAGCCGTGAATCGAGTTGTCATCACAATCATCGAGGGCCAGATCATCACTGTCCTAGTCATAGTGTGCTTCATTTTGGTCATCTTGGTTCGCGACTATGTTGTTCAACAGCAACCGGAGATCAATATGCGAGCTGCCTTCGCCGATCAGGATCACAATCAACCAGCCCCACTCTTACCAAATGAGGAAGCCATAGAAAACGATAATGACCGTGAATCGGAAGCACTGAGGTCGGACGACGAGACTTTAGATGTCCCACATCAGGCGAACGATCCAGCAGACCGACCAATCGAGTCTTTGACGGATACAGTGGTTTCAGTACCTGTCTCTGAAGACGATGCTGGCCTGGATTCGAGGTCTGCAGAATCCTTGTTCATATCTACGACCGCGACTGAGTCACGAGAGTCGACGGCACAAGAAGAGTCGGGTGCTGGCCTAGACAGTCGATCTGGTTTGATGGATTACTTGCGAATTTATCGAAAGGCGGATGGCGATGTAGAAAGGATTCATCAACTTGCCGAAGAAGAGGGCCTGGAAGAACAACTTGAATACTGGTTAAATAAGACGCGACGTTCACTTCGAGAGCGTAGTCACACGTCGCAAGAAACACCTGGCGCTGATTCTCATAATCTATCGCATTCTCTTGGCGCGAAAACCTCGACTGTCGAACTCGATGAGTTTGGTGCAGGATCCTCAGCGCCATCTAGTGAGGAACAAGCGCTCGTTCAACAACATTCCAAAGGCAAGGAGCGACAATGGTTTACGGTTCCTCAAGACCTACACCCAAACTACACAAACCTCAGTGCAGATTCGCTCCCCGGGCCGTCTAGGCCACGAGCACACTCTGATGGGCCCGAGTGGCATACAGCTACCAATCCTCTGGGAAATAATAGTTGGTCCTTTACCAACCTTCCAGATACTGACGAGCTGGATAATTCTGTCGTCAAAACGGCACCAAGAAGTTGGTCGGATCCTTCTTCTGATTTGATGGAAAGTGAGGGCTCAGGAAATCACAATATCCTCGCAGAGAGCCCCGGACTCTCGAATCATGGCCATCAGCACGACGCGTCTGCAGAAAACGCCACTGATATTACTCATGTTGCGCCGAATGAACAACGTGTAGAGGTTGAAGCCGAAAGGCCGGGCTTGGTCGGTCGCGTCACCAACTATATGTGGGGAGACTTGAATCAGTACCAGGAGGCGGACGACCCTCCACACGCAGCTGTAATGGGCCAAGGTGCTGGTATAGATGCTGGCGATCTTGTTGTCGCAGATGATCCATGGGTCGATGAGCCGATGGCTGACGCTGACAACGCAAATGCCGGCGCAAATGGCGTTGCAAATATGAACGTTATTGACGCCGCGGCTGCTGCCGACATGGATGCTGAGGCTATTGAGGATCTGGAAGATTTTGAGGGTGTCATGGAGCTTCTCGGAATGCGCGGCCCTATTATTGGCCTATTCCAAAACGCCATCTTCTGTGCTGTACTAGTATCAGTGACAATTTTCGCCTGCATCTTCATTCCTTACAACATTGGCCGGATCTCTCTATGGATCGTCGCGAACCCCATTCAACTTGTTCGGATGGCTATAGGGCTCTCTAAGGTGGTTCAAGATGCGGTTATGATGGTCTTTGGGTTCGGCTCGTGGTGCGCATTGAACATTTGTGATATGTTCACTGGTCTTCTAGGGGGAGCTATGGCGACGTGGATCGTGTCAGCCAGGAAAGCATCTTGGAGTGTTTGGACAGTTGCGGGATCCCGGGTCGTCGACTACGCACTCATGGACTTCCCTATGACTGCTTCGGAGATGCAAAATTTCTCGGCCATTAGCCATGAAGCTCTAAACTCTGTCAAGCACAATATCGGCTGGGCCATTGGCAAAATGGATGATGGGTTGACCGCAGCCCTCACTAAGCCGGACATGACTGCTTTCTTGGATGGTCGATTCCTGACTTTAGCCTCGTCCAATGTACAGGCTTTGGCGGCCTCGTTTAGCGCCAGCCTCACGTTCTTGATGGATCCCAGTTCCTGGGTCATAGAGTTGAGCGAAACCGAACCCCAAATACCCAGGGATTTGAATCTCGCGCGTTGGTCGGGCATGGACAGATTCTGGGCTATTTCGGCGGGATACGTGACCATTTTTGCCGTCGGCGCGTTATACTTGAAACGTGGAGTTCCATTTTCAAGAGGGAATATGATGCACGCATGGGAGGCTGGTGTCATTGAAACTCTTCATCAAGCAAGTGGCATCATGAAAGTCATCCTCATCATCAGTATCGAGATGCTCGTCTTTCCTCTGTATTGCGGGTTGCTCCTTGATGGTGCTTTGCTGCCTCTGTTCGAAAACACAACCTTCAAATCGCGTTTTCTATTCACCTGCAACTATCCCTTGACATCCATTTTCGTTCACTGGTTTGTCGGAACTGGGTATATGTTTCACTTTGCGCTTTTTGTCTCAATGTGCCGCAAAATCATGCGCCCCGGCGTTTTATGTAAGTGCAATCAATCTCTTTGAACCAAGCCTTTTGAATATTGCGGTTTTTTCTAACCATTGGCCATGCAGATTTTATAAGAGACCCCGATGATCCTGAATTTCACCCTGTGCGTGACGTTCTAGAACGCAATCTTACAACACAATTGCGCAAGATACTCTTCTCGGCATTCGTCTACGGTGCCCTGGTCATTGTCTGCCTGGGAGGAGTTGTCTGGGGTCTTTATTATGCGATGCCGGGCGTATTGCCCATTCACTACTCGTCTAACGAGCCGGTTCTGGAATTCCCGGTCGACTTGTTGTTCTACAACTTTCTCATGCCACTTGCGGTGAAGTTTTTTAGACCAAGCGATGGACTTCATGCCATGTATACTTGGTGGTTTCGAAAATGTGCTCGTGGACTCCGTCTCACCTATTTCTTGTTCGGTGAGCGACGAATCGACGAAGAAGGCACCCTACAGCTGAAGCCTGATTTGCGTGTTCAAGTCCCTGCACACAGGTCCTTACTCCTCGAGCTCGATGAGAATAACCAGGTCATTCCCAAGACTTGGAAAGACACATTCGACGGTAGCGAAGCCATACCTAACCCTACCATCTCCAAGGCGGAGATGAGAGACATGAGAAACAAAAAGACCCATCTGGTCAACACAGGTCAACTGAAAAAAAGTGGTCGTTTTGTGCGTGCTCCGGCTTCTGACAGAGTCAAGGTCCCCAAAGGTCAGAAAGTGTTTTTGACCGTATCAGAGCGTGGACATCGCAAGGATGGCAATCCAGAAATCGACCTATACTCCACGGATCAATATCAGCTTGTCTATATTCCACCGAGCTTTCGCGCCAGGATATTTTGCTTCATCCTCCTCATATGGCTGTTTGCCGCTGTTACGGGCGTCGGCTTCACGATTGCACCCTTGGTTCTCGGCAGGGCGATATTCAAGACGTTGATCCCTGCTCACATTCGAACAAATGACATCTATGCATTCAGTATCGGCGTCTATGTTCTAGGTTCGTTGGCCTATGCCATGTTCCGTCTCCGTTATCTTGTCACCAAATTGCAAGATTTGACCACCAAGATCCGCGGTGAAATCTCGAGTGGCAGGAGCAATAGTCGCGTCATGTCGAGCGCTATGCATGGGGCGAAACTTGCGTATGCCTACTTTTTCCTCATTATAGTATTCCCGCTTGTGGTCTCCACGTTGATGGAGCTATATGCCAGCATTCCTCTTCATACATATATGAATCCGCCAAGGCTGTCGCCGCACGGCGCTTCCATACCGAGGCCTGAAGGCGATGCCGGGCGCCATACCATCCGCGTCATTCAATCCTGGACGTTGGGTCTCCTCTACCTTAACTTGGTCATAAAGATGATTACGTCTCTCTTCCCCGATACGCGTGCTGCCGCTGCCGTACGATCGGTCATGCGTCGTGGCTATTGGAGACCAGATGTCTATGTATTAACCAGAGCATTCATTGTTCCTGGGCTAGCGCTATCCATCTTGGCCATTTTTGGACCACCGTCGATAGCAAGTGCCTTGATGAAAATCGACGCCCTTCGCTCTGTATTGGTTGGGAACGGGCTGCAAACATCGCTGGATGCCGTCCGGATGTCCATGGTTTATAGGTATTCGTATCCAGCAGCTGCTGTTACAGCTCTATTGCTCAAATATGCTATCGGACTCACCAACGTTTTCAATCGATGGACGGCGAGCGTACGGGATGAGGCATATTTGATAGGAGAGCGTTTACATAATTTTGGGGCTGCTACGGCAGGCTCTCGCAAGGCTAAGAGGGCTTGGGGAGCTGCAGGTGGTGGACGACTGTGATGAGAAAGCTTTTGCTCATTTTTTTGTTTTTGATTTATTTTTTTTTTTTTTTTTTTTTTTTTTTCTTTTTTTTTATGTTCTCA
>SRPV01000918.1:0-12461 GCA_018360135.1 Claviceps sorghi | reverse complement strand
AAAAAAAAAAAAAAAAAAAAAAAGAAGAGAAGAGAAGAGAAATGAAAAAGAGAGACAGAGGAAGAGAGAGAGAGGAACAGCGATGAATGAGAAACCTGGAATGGGAAACGACAGGTAAAGTTGATAGGGAAACTTACCAGTCACCGCCTCCGCCGCTCAAGTTTCCGCTGTTCATGGAACTTGAGGTGGCCGTCGCGCCAGGGCTGCTAGTTGAGCTTGTTGTTTTCGGCATAGGCTTGACATTGCAAAACTTGGAGAACCAGCCAGCTATAGAGCTCATGGCCTTGGGGTCGCCCGGGCACGCATTGTCACACACCCCGGAAGCTGCCGTTGAGAAAGCTGCCACCTTGCCATTAGCGCAGAAGCACTCCCCGTAGAGCTTGGGGTCGGCCTTGGGAATAGCCGGAGGAACACATCCGCCATTCGCATCCCACAGCGGCTGACACCCAGCAGCACAAACCGGAAGCTGATTGATGTCGTTGAAGGGTACAATGGTATAAGAGAGGCCAGCTGTAGTGCAACTGTGTTAGTTCTATACCTCATGGGACACGCCGATTCATGGACCTGGAGAGAAATTTGAATCTTACACATGATGATTGGCGACCGGCAGTATTTGGATTTCTAGGAACGCAGCTGGAGTCTTTTCGAGGCGAAAAGTGGCCTATGAAGGGCCAGACGTGACCCCGATGCACTGCCTCAAAGAGAGATCTATCCGGCAGTACAGTCTGCTATCAGGCGTCCTCGCTTCACCTCTGTGATTTTTTTTTTTTTTTTGTTTTCTTTAAATTTCTTTTTCTTTGGTAATATTTGCAGCAATCGAGGAGTGAAATGTCGGAAAAAAAAAACGGAGGGATGTGGCGCAAATCAGTTGATCTGTCGAGGTATCGGATAGTATCGGCCAATGAAAGCGACGTCTTTTTTTTCTTCTTTTTTATTTTCTTGATCTTGTTTCGAGAAAGCGGCTCATCGACGATGGAGGTCGAGAAGCAGAGCACAGCCAGTAGTTGCAGCAAAGAGTCGGAGCGACGACGACGACGACGTTGCCGCGAGAGATGCACGGACAAGCTGGCGTGCAAACGGTCGAGTTGGCGAGATGGCAATTGCGAGCGAAGGTGAGGGCAGACGCTATTCGACGTGCCGGCGAGAGTGGACGACGTAGCGAATGCCGTTGTTTGATTGTTGTTGGAGAGAGTGAAAGGAACGCAGAGGCCCGTCCAAGACAAAGACGGCACGCAAGACGGCGAAGTGGTAGAGAGGTGCGGGTCCCGAAGAAGCGTGGGGCGGGCGGGGACGGTAGCGAGCAAATGGGAAGGAGCCATGGGGCGTGTGGGTGGAGCCGAGCCCTGTGCAGAAACGCATGCAATCATGGGTGCTTGAGCTCGGGCTTTTTGGGCTCCAGGCCGCCTGCCGCCTGCCGCCTGCCGCATCGCCGCATCGCCACAGGCCACAGGCCACAGGCCACATGCAAGCGCTCCAGCCAGCCCGAGTACCTACTGGCTTACGTTATGTACTTTATGTATGTACATTGTACGGGCGGTTCGGCGCTGGCTGGGTCTCCACCAGACAGCTGCGCCTCCACGGCTTCGACTGGCCAGGCCTTTGTCCGGGCGGCCTGGGGCCAGCGCACGGGCAAGGAGCGCGGAGCGCGGAGCACGGGGCTGCGGGGGCTGCCAGACGGCCAGGAGTGCTAGCAGCTTGGGCGGAAGCGGACAGGGGGTGCAGTGCACAAGCCGGCAGCGGCCAGACACTGCGGACGTCGAGCCGCCGGACTAGCGCGCAGCTGACTGGAGCGACCAAAATAGGCTCGTATGGGCGGGTATGGGCTCGTAGGTGCCAGACTGCTCCTTGGTGTCAACGGTCCACTGCCAATTACCTACCTAGGTACCTAGGTACTTAGGTACCTACCTAAAGTCTAAGTACCTAGATATCTAAGTACCTAGGTACCTACTTAACCCAAGGCCCCAGCGTCCCGCGTCGGCCAGCCAAGCCGCCAAGGGCCAGCCACAGCCAGTCCAGCATGTCACCTTGACACCATTCCCCTCCCGCGGCGCCCGCCGTTTCCGAGGCGTTGAATCAAGTGTTTTCCCGCTTCCGTCAACTTGCAAATGCTCGCGAGTCCTGACGTGGACTCCTGAGTCCCGAGTCATCCCACATTTCTCAAGTACGCCACGTATCGGTACATGTATGTATGTATGTATGTATGTATGCTCCGTCATTCCGCATTCGTCATCGGTTCCAGGCTCCAGCACCCTCCGCAAGACATGGCCCGCCATCTGCCATGAAACATGTTTGTATTTCCGTCCAGTCCCATTCCGGCGTCCATCCGCCCCGACAACAGGTCAGCGAGTCCCACATCCATCCAAGCATCGTCAGCAGGCGCCCATGGTTGTTTTCGGGAACAAACGCGGCGAGCACACGAGCACACGAGCACACGAGCACACGAGCACACGAGCACACGAGCACACGAGCGCAATCCCGAATCGGGGTGCCCCAAACGTCCCGCTCCCTAGTAAACAGAAGCCGGTTCGCTGTGCCTCGTCGACAGATCCCCACGGCCCAACACAGTTGACGAGGCATCCAACGGCTCATGCTGCGGGCCGTCATCGCTTTGGAATCGCTCCTTGGCAAAAGACGGGGCTGTGGTGGCCGTCGCTGCTTTCTTGGTGCCGTTTCCTGCCGCTTTCCCCCGTTCCTGCTCCCTCACGAGACTCACGATGCAAGGCAATGCATGTCTTCCTCATCAATGGCTGCCAAGACGTGTGGTTCGTCTTTGTCGTCTTCAGGCCCGCTGCGACGTACCATTTGTCTGAGCTTTGGATTCCCGCATCCTTTAATGTCATGGGAGGTGTCGTGAGGCTCTCCCTGCTCAACATCATCGGTGAAGAGCGGCACTTCTGTTCCGTCTCATCGGCGCCGGCACCGGTGAGAAGGACAACAAGCGTGGCACAGTGCCTTCAAAAGCTTCCATGCCATCTGTTGCAAACCATCCATTTCAGATCCGAGAGAACAACTTGTTGCGCGATGGATGACCCAGACCTGGGCAGTGGCTTACACCACCCAATGGACAACATGGCAACCGAACGTCTGCAAAAAAAAAAAAATCCAATCACATCCGACAAGTGCTTTGCCTGTTTCCTGGCGCCCCCCCCCCCCCCCCCTTTTTTTTTTGCCTTTTCTTTTTCCTTTTCTTTCCTTTTTCGTCAAATAGGAGCAAATTGCCCCGCGCAGAACCAAGGGTCCATGTCTTATGTCACCACTCGGAAAGGTCGTCTCGCCGTTTCTTTCACTCGAACGGCGTGGTCGTTAGTTCGGGTCAGGGGACGTACATACAATTCTCCTAGTGGAGGAAGCAAAATCTCCCGCCGCTGCATCTGCAAGACTGCTGTGCCAAGTATTCTTGGGGGTTACCCTGGATGTTTTGGTGATAAATACGGTTGACTGCGAAAAACTGCCGCTGCTTGCAGTCCTTTTTTCCTCTTTCCTAAGAACTCCCGACCCCCTTCTCTTAAAAAGAAACCAGAGAGAGACAGAAACACAAGACCTGCATAACATCAAATCCCGTACAAAGAAACCTCGAGCGTATTATTTACGTCAAGTGTATACATACGTGTAGAGCCCCCAACGGTTCTGGCGTCACTTGCTCCTTGTGCCCTCGGAGGCAGCAATCTCAATCAACAGTCAATCCTCTGTCTATTAACAGCCCGCGTCATGTCGCGACCTGATGGCAGGCGTCGACTCCATTTTCTAGCGGGAGTTGTCTTGTGCTGCGTCCCCTGCCCAGCATGTCTTGCCATACACCTGTTTCCCGGCCATACATAAATTTTCCATGCGCCCAATGCTGTGTAATCGTCAGCCGCCTCGTCCTGACCGCGTGACACGTCCGCACACGATTTACTGAGAGGCACACGGACTCGGGCTGAGTCCCTTACCCCTGCGTTTGTCTCATCCGATATGGAATTCTCTCCTCTCAATGCTCAAGGCGACACCCCAGTACGACACGTGTATCAATCACCAAACACGGTTCCTTCCAATGCCGGTTTAACGGGGAGTCTCCGGCGAAACCTCGATGCCATCTACATTTGCCTTTCTTAGACACAGTATATAATGACCCAGTCCCTCAGCCCCTGCGGCGTCAGTATGGATACGTCGTCCAGCTTCTAAGTGCAAGGCCGCGCGTGTATTTGTTGATGTAGGATTTGGAGTACGATTTCGAGACCCATGGCAGAACGTAAGGAGGCTGTCAAGGTTGTTACAAAAAAAAGGATCCAGGGTAGGGGCCGAAGATAGTGATGCTCCACACTGTGCAATTGTGCTTGGCCCAAGCGCCCGACCAAGGACGTCACACGATCAGGACGAAAGTGGATACAGGCAGCTTTCCCAGAATCCCCAGCGCAACTGCTCGATGACGATCCTGTCTTGGGCTCCTGGCAGCAACTTGTCACCGACTTCTTTTGGGCAGCTTCAACACCTCTCAACCCCCTTTCGACACCTTTCAACATCGACAGCAGCCCGTCGCCGGATCCAAGCTCGCATGTTACCTCGCCACGCACGCTTCCGGAGCATCCATTACCAAAGACACGTATTCTGCCCGAAAAAAAGATGAGGCGAGATGGATAATAGGACTTGCACCACGGAAGGAGGAGACTTCATCGACCCGAACAAAAAGAACAACGACATCCAGCTGCAGCTTGTGCTGTCCTTGATTTTGGGAATCTCGGCCTTTTTCACATTTTGTGTATGCAACGACCAAAAGACTGTCAAATCCATTCATTCGCGCTGTTTGCGACAGATTACTTATTAACTCCCGGACTTGTGTGCAGATACTTCGTCCGCGATGGCCGGCACTCTATTCGGCGCATAAGCGGCGCTTGCATCCTCATGTCGACCTTCCGGCGTTGACAGACTCGTTCTTGGGATGGATACCACAGCTGTATAGAATCAATGAAAGACAGATTCTGGCCGCTTCTGGGTTGGATGCTTTTGTGGTAGGCTCTCGCCCCTCCTCTTTCCTCTTCCTCTTTGCTCTCTGCATCGCGTCATGGGAGTATTTGCGACTGGCATACTCTAGAAGGTCTCCTAACCAGTTCTCCAGTTCTTGGCATTTTTTAAAATGGCCATCCGCCTGTTTACTATCATGGCATTCTTTGCCATTTTAGTCTTGGGACCCATCAACGCCAAATACCGCAAGAGCCCTTGGGACTTTGTGGACTCGATAAATGTCCTGCACAAGATAATCGGCCGAGGGCTTTTTGATCCATCACAGACATTGCACGCCAGCGGCTTCCATGCACTTGAGGATAAGGATGAGGACAGAAGTCGCGAGATGCCCTTTCTCTGGTCATATGTCGTCTTTACCTACTTTTTCGTCGCCCTTACACTCTACGCAATCAATTGGGAGACGTTTCGAATTATAGTCCTACGTCAAAAGTACCTGGGTTCGCAATCGACAGTCACAGACCGCACTTTCCGCTTGACAGGCATACCCATCAAATACAGGTCGGAAGAAAAATTGAAGAATTTGATTGAGGGGCTCGACATTGGACTCGTGGATTCTGTGACTCTATGCAGAGACTGGAAGTATATTGATGGGCTGGTCGCCCAACGAGACGTTATTCTGCGGAAGCTGGAAGCATCATGGGCCGCATACTTGAAGACGAGGGAAAAGACACCAGACAAGCATAGCGATGCCACGCAAACGGAAGGCGTAGCTGACGCCAACGGTCGACTTTCTGGCCAAAGTGGAGATGAAGAGGCTGCCGAAAATGCAGGACTTCTGACGAGCGAGCCCGGACAGCCACATACGTACGAAGGCGAGAGGCCGCAAGTGACAGTGCGCTACGGGCCCTTGCTGCTGCGGAGCCGCAAGGTTGATGCTATCGACTACTACGAAGAGAAGCTCCGTCGCATCGACGAGAAAGTGGTGGAGGCGAGGAAGCAGGAATATGCAACGACCGATATGGCCCTCGTCACCATGGACTCTGTTGCATCTTGTCAGATGGTCATCCAGGCAAGAATAGATCCTCGACCTGGCCGATTCCTGACAAAAGTGACGCCGTCACCCTCGGACCTCGTATGGAAGAATACATATGCCCGGCGAGGGATTCGAAGACTGAAATCCTGGTCCATCACGCTCTTCATCACTTTTCTCACCCTCATTTGGATCTTCCCAACCGCGGCGCTCGCGTCCTTTTTAAGTTTCTGTACCATTGACCGAGCTTTACCTCAATTCGCCGAATGGTTAAATGAACATCCTATTGTGCGGTCATTCTTCCAGAACACGGCTCCGACCCTTGTTGTCTCTCTGCTCAACGCGTCGGTGCCATATCTCTACGATTGGCTCTCGAATCACCAAGGAATGATCTCTCAGGGGGACGTGGAACTGTCCGTCATTTCTAAAAACTTCTTCTTCACCTTCTTCAACACCTTTTTCGTTTTTGCCGTGTCCAAAACCGGCTTTGAGTTTTGGAGTGTGTTGAGGCGCTTTTTGAAGGACACCAGCTTGATCCCCAAGCTCATCGCTCAAGACGTGGAGAATCTTGCCAGATTCTACATCTCCTTCATCATACTGCAGGGCGTGGGTCTCATGCCCTTCAAGCTCCTCGAGATTGGGAGCGTATTTCTGTCTCCGATTTGCCGATGGCTGTCCACCACGCCACGGGACTTTGACGAGATACAAAAGCCACCAGTATTCCAGTATGGGTTCTACCTTCCGACTGCGCTGCTGGTGTTCAATCTCTGTTTGATTTACAGCGTTTTGGTGGAGGGATGGGTGATTCTCATCTTCGGCCTCATCTACTTTGGTCTTGGGTACTTCACGTTCAAGTACATGCTCCTCTACGCAATGGACCAGCCGCAGCATGCAACCGGCGGTGCGTGGCGCATCATCTGCTATCGGATCGTCGTCGGCCTACTTGTGTTCGAGATAGTCATGGTCGGGCAGATCGCTTCCTTTCAAGCATTTGTACAGTCTGCAGCAGTCTTTCCTATCATCCCATTTACAATATGGTACAGTTATTACTTTAGCCGACGATTCGAGCCCCTGACCAAGTACATTGCGCTACGAGCGATCAAGAATGATGGGCACCAAAGCGATGAGACGTACTCGGAGGAGGCCGTGGAAGACGAGTCTGACGATGAGTTGCCGCGCTCTCAGCAACGGCTTCTGCGCAGAGGAAGCACTCTAGATGAGTTCAAAGAGAGGGGCTTGACATTTGTCAATCCTAGCCTCATCACACCGTGAGATGATCCCATGGCTGTCTGTTTCGCAAATTGAGAGCGCGATACTAATACCACACCCTGCAGTTTGCGGCAACCTTGGATCTATCAAGACCCTCCCGATCCGGTGAATGATGACGACTTAACTTCTGAGGGCGGACAATCATCACACGCACAGCCGGCACTGATTCTGCCGAATGCAGATAGATCACTTGGGATTGGAGAAGACAACGTATGGATAGATAGCAGTCGCGGACGTTAAGCATAGAAGGAAGCGACTCGCACATGAAAATGTTTCTTTCGTCACTATGCAAATTGCAGCTGGGGACACAAGGAAGGCCGTGAGATTCGGCGACAACTTGTTGCTCGCTAATGGGACAAACGAAATGATGTCTAAGTATAATCAAAAGATACCTTTTGTTGTTGTTTTGCCCTGGCATCAAATCATGCTGCGAGATGGAACAAAATACAAAATCACAATTCGTTTTCTCTGAAATAATAGAAGAAAAGGGCAGAGAGAGGAAAAAAGAAGACGAAAAAAAAAAAAAAAAAAAAAAAAAAAAAAAAAAAAAAAAAAAAAAAAAAAAAAAAAAAAGGCGGCTGCTTCGCCTTGGATGATGAAAGGATGGACTGCGCCGATAACTAGCGAGGTTTCGCTTGCTTGAACAAATGCGAGTCTGGGCAGGTGCGACGAGGTAGGAGCGAGGAAGCAAGAGCAAGTTCATTCCGGCCATGACGAGATTGTGAGAAGCAATTTGTCTGCTTGACTCATTCATGCAATCGACGTGCCGCTCCACCTACAACCACAACACCATCCTACAACATCACTGGCATTACCTAGAACTACGCTTTGTATTGTATTAGCAAATGTCCCGGCGGCTCGATCACGATCACAGTCACAGTCACGATCACGACCCTCGAAGCCTCAACAAAACGTCGTCGCAAATACTGGTTTCGCGTGGAGTAGCTGGCGCCTACTCCCCAGACACACTTGGAACGGCGTCCACTTCCAGCCTCCTTTCTTTGCACCAGACTGCTGACGAGATGTCCGATTTGACCTGCGCGTGCGGAATAAGCAAACGAGCCGTTGAGACGGCATCGAAGTGGGTGAGACATGACGACGCCGGCGAAGAGAGTGGACGCGATACTTTTGGCGATACTTGTTGTTCGAAAGGACATGTAAAAGGACATGGTGCGTTCTGCGGTGGTCATTGGACAACAATGACGAGTATTTGCTCTTGTGTGCTGTGCTCACTGCTCCCCCGTGTGCTGTTTTAGAAACATCTGGTTCCATGCGTCTGGCAACGGAGACGATTCAATCCATCTTCTCCCTGCTTTCGACGCAAGACTTCAACGCGGCTCGCCATACATGCCGGCTTTGGCTGTTTGCAAGCCTGGACCGAAAACTGTTGGAAGATATGCTGAAACAGGCTGGGTGGTGGAGCAGCATGTTGCGCATCATGACAGAGATGGCCGCAGGCAGAGCTCCGGCCATGTGCCAGGAACAGATGATGAGCAAGTGGATCGCACGAGAGAGCAATCTCGCCAGGTGTGATGCGAGTGCGTTTGTGCAGGTGGGCGAGACGGACTTTCGCGGCTTGGTCGGGCGATTCCGGCCTGACGACTTCGGATCTGACGATTTTCGACTGCACGGAGACGTCTGCTTTACGGTCAGTCTCTGCGGAAAATACCTCATCGCGACGCTGGAGCAGCTGGCTTTCGTATACGAGCTGAATCACGTGTGTCGACATGGACAGTCGGGCTGGGCAGTGCCTCTGCGCAAAAGACAGGGAATGCCACTGGGATTCATGCGGCCCGTGGCATTCATCATCTGTCCCCGGCGCGTCTTGAGCTGCAGCATGGACACTTCTTCGGGCAGGCAATCCGTGGCGTTTCTGATGGAAGGCCGGGTTGGCATGGTATATGATATTGACATGGCGAGAGACGGGCGAGCTGGGGCGGCGAGCAGAATGATGGGACCATTGTCTTCTTCCCGAGCGCCGGCGCAGAGCTCAACCGCAGACCCTGATTCGTGTGTCTGCCATCAGCGCTCTCCTCATGAGCCGCCGTTGACGGAGACGGGCGATCGGTCCGTGTATCGCAACATCTGCAACGCCGACGATCCGCCACGCTCGGTTGCCATTTGCCCCCAGCGGAACTGTGTGGCCTTTGGATGCTCGGCGGGTATTGAGCTACACTAGGTGGATGCCTTGACGGGCCAGGATCTCAGCCGATGGTTTCCACTTACAACCCCCAGCGACGTGCTGTACTTTTTGCCGGTGCGACGAGGAACGGACACGGCGAACAAGCTCCGGTTGATCAGCTCGGCCTCGGGACTGCTGAACCCTCTGGAACCTGTCGAGGACTCGTGCCACGGGCTCTCCACCACCATTATTGGGCCGGAAAGGACAAGTTCGGTGGCGCTCTGGGACAGCCGGAGGACAAGAACAGCGCTGCAGGATATGCTCGAGGATCCCCTGGACGGCGTGAGGCTTGGGCTCACAGGCCACCTCGCCTGGCCGACGTGCGTCGTCGGCCGATCCAGGGCGCTCAGAACCGGACCTTTATTCCCTGGTGGCGCCGGGGGGATAGGCGCGGTGCTGGCAAGAAGCGCTGACCATTATCGCGCGGTGCCCATTGGTGACGGCTATCATGTCTTGTTCACCGATCCGCGAACCGGATGTCTCTGCCTCGGAACGGATGCCCCCATCGGGTCTGTGACTCGACTTCTCCGGAAGGTCTGGTTCCGTCCACCAGCGGCCGCGCTCTCGGTCATCCCGATTCTTTACGCTGCCGGACGGGACACGAGGCATAGAGTGCGCGTCGTGGCCACGTTTGCGGCGGCAGGGCCGACGGACGATGCGCACGCCAACTAGCAGCTGATTGCCTTCTTCACGGTCCCCCCCGACCTCTTTCATGACGTGTCCGCCAGACAGGAAATGCATGGTTCGGCAGCAACAGATACGACGAGCCGCGAGAGACATGCAAGACAAAGCACGTCAGAGGCGTGGCGCGCGGATGACAACCACCGAGCCATGGACGTGTCCAGCGGCCGTTTCCACGACAGCCCGGCATTTCCCCTCGAGGTTTGCGGACAGCCAATTGCAGTATGGGAAAGCCTGACGGAGATTGCGCTCGACTCATGCCCCGAGATGATTGTTTGGGCCTTTAGCGCCTCGGGATGGGCCAGAGCGTGGGCTGTAGACTACAACAGGGCACAGCCATTGACCAGGACGGCCGTGCAGGGGAATGGGAGCATTCGCCTGCTCGACCACGACGGAGACACCCTCATGACCGACCCGGACGACGGCGGCACCGCGGGCTGGTCCGGAAACGTCCATCCTTTTGACGGGACCGTGGGCACCAACTTTGTGGAGCGGCGATCGCGCATCGGGCGGGCAAGTTGGTGCACGCGGGCCAGGGGTAGCAGCGGGATGAGCGGCACCGCGTCTGTGGACCTGATTGAGGAGGTGAACGGCATCGCGAGGCTGGACGTGCAACTGCGATAGATTGACGACGACGGACACCGACATTCTTGTTGTAATCATGATTACGTGACATTTCTTGGGCAGGCGAGCGTAGCACTGGGCGCGCGGGTCGACGGATGCTCTGTACATACTACATATGCTGCCGTCTCCTGGACACTCTGCAACGCAGACGCGAGCTCAGTGCTTCAATAAATGTACGGCAAGACCTAGGACGAAGCCTGCATCGTGAATGGCGTGCTTGGCAATATGGTACTTTTTTTCCTCTTCTTTTGCTAGACTGAAAAAGAAGAAGAAGAAGAAGGAAGAGAAGAAGGAAGAGAAGAAGAGAAGAAAAGAAGCGCCTCAGACAGTGCGAACGGGAAGAGAGCCGCCGTCCTTTAGAGCCACCCTGGTCAGCATGTTCTGGCACGTTCCCTTGGCGGCAAGCTCGTCAAGGTTTCGGAACGTGCAGTCTGCTATTTCGGTCAGCGCCTCTGCGGTGAAAAAGGCCTGGTGGCCGCAGACGAGGACGTTGTGGAAGGTGGTCAGGCGCATCAGGACGTCGTCGTGGATAATCTGGCCCGAGTGGTCGTCGTAGAACAGGGAGCCCTCGTCCTCGTAGACGTCGAGGGCCAAGCCGCCGAGCTGTCCGGTCTTGAGGGCCTTGATGACGGCCTTGGTGTCGATGAGGCCGCCCCGCGACGTGTTGACCAGCATGACGCCGCGCTTCATGCTGCCAATGGTGTCGTCGTTGATGATGTGGCGCGTGGAGTCCGTCAGGGGACAGTGCAGGCTGATGATGTCGCACTGGGGCAGAAGGGCGTCGAGCGTCGTGTACGCGCCCACGTCGGCAAAGGCCGGCGACGGATACGGATCAGAGGCGAGGACGCGGCAGCCGAAGCCCCTCATGATGCGGGCCATGGCCAGGCCGATCCTGCCGGTGCCGACGATGCCGACGGTGCGGCCGCGCAGCGTGTGTCCGAGCAGGCCGTCGAGGGCAAAGTTGCCCTCGCGGACGCGGTTGTAGGCGCGGTGCGTGTTTCGGTTCAGCGTCTGGACCAGGGCCACGGCGAACTCGGCGACGGCCTCGGGCGAGTACGACGGCACGTTGGCCACGGCGAGGCCGCGCCGCTCCGCCGTCTCGAGATGCACGTTGTTGTAGCCGGCGCAGCGGAGGAGGATGGCCCGGACGCCGTAGCCGGCCAGCTTGTCGACCACGGCGCCGTCGAGACAGTCGTTGACGAAGACGCACACGGCGTCGGCGCCCTGCGCCAGGGGGACCGTGTCGTGCGTGAGGGCGACTTGGTGGAACACGAGCTCGGTTGCGTCCTGGGCCCTCGCTGCCTTGGCGGCCTCGAAATACCGCTTGTCGTATGGTTTCGTGCTGAAGACGGCGAGCCGCATTGCGCGAGTGTCTTGGTGAGATGGATGTACGTGCTGGGCAGGAGGTCCAGGAGGCAGATGGCTGTGCATGGAAGGGAAAGAGGCAAGGCGAGTCGGGGGAGTGGACGTCGTCAGTGTGACGGCATGATGAGAGGTGACTTTTTCACAAATAAATAATTAAATAATTAAATAATTAAATAATTAAAAAAAAAAGAAAAGAAAAAACACGTCCCCGATTCGACGACGCTCCATAGGCACGTTCACTCGCCAGAGCACTTGCCTTTTCACCACAGTGCAGGTGCGACCACAGCTCCTTCCGCGTTCCCAACGTCCCAGCAGGATGGCCCCCCTGAGAATGGACGTTTCGAAATGCAAAAACCATCCTGCTCCGAAAAA
>SRPV01000917.1:0-12463 GCA_018360135.1 Claviceps sorghi | reverse complement strand
AAAAAAAAAAAAGCCCATCATCTTACATGTTTCAAGAAATTGGGACATTTGATCGCAGGAGACTCCGTCACTGCCTTGACCAATTGCATTCTCTGCTCCATGATTTCCTGCAGCGCCAAGCTCTTGATCCTGCTCATGTCCGCTTCGTCGAAGCGAGAGTCCCAGCCCGAGCAGATATCTTGTAGCCGCTCCATGGCCTTTTGGCCCGCCTCGCCGCCCTGAAAAATCCCGGGAATCGTGCCCTTGACAACCCACTTTGTCAGGCATTCCACGTCGCTGAGAGGCACATACAAAGTCTTAATCTGCATGCGTCTCTTGCCCTGGGGAAGCTTATGCAGGTACTTTCGGAAGACAGGCATGAAGGGCAGCTGGTCCGATGCATCTCGGCGGTCTCGCGCGTGCTTGATGGCACATACGTGCAAGACGGGATCATCCAGGGAGCCACGTGGGCTCATTCCTTCGGCCAAGAGGATGCCCACGGTGCGAACGCCCTCCCAGTTGAAAACAACGATCCGCTGCAGAGTGAACATTTTTCGTCCAATGTTGATGCGTAAAAGTCGCTTGTATAGTTCCAGAGTAAGCTGTTTATAGTCCTGCGCAGCTTGGTGGCATTCGTCCATGGCGACGTCGCAGACTTTGCATACCTCTCGCTTCACCTTGGCGAGATCGGCCTGTGCGAGCTTGACATCCTTTTCGTGCTCGGGAAGTAACTGTTGCGTGGCGTGTTCCGAGAAACTGCGCTTGATCATCTCTTCTATTTTCAGGGCCTCGACACGAAGAAGGTTAAGAATCATGTTGTACGTCAGCCGGAACTGCGACCGCAACTTGGATGGCTCGCCCAAGATCATGCCGCGCAGCTCGGCTACCGGTGGTACGTCATCGGAGCTTCCTGGAGGAACAATGATGACCGATCCAACAGTATCAAGCCCACGACGTCCAGCTCGTCCTGCCATCTGAGTGTACTCGCCGGGTAGCAGATTTCGGAATGAGTGGCCATCGTGTTTGCGATACCCCGAAAAAACGACTGTCCTGGTGGGTAAATTGAGACCCATGGCAAAGGTTTCCGTCGCGAAGAGGACTTTAACAAGAGTCTCGGCGAAGAGAATTTCTACCAGCTCCTTGACAATGGGTAACAATCCGCCGTGATGAACCGCAATGCCTCTACTGAGGAGTTCCTTCAATCTGATAATCTGGGGCAACAATCTGTCTTCTGGCTTCAGTCTCGCAATCGACTTTTCAATAATCATGTGGATATGACTCTTCTCTTTGGCGGTACAAAAGTCCTGGTTGCTCAGCGCATCGGCATTTTCCTCGCACCGCTTCTTGGAGAAGACAAAAATACAAGCCGGTAGCAGGGTCTTCTTCTTCAAGAATTGGACGAGATGAACCCACAGGTTCTTGTCTTGGGCAGCAGAGGTCATGCCTCCGGCACGTCCACCACGACCCATATGACCAGGGGCATGGCTGGCGCGAGGCGGACCTCCACGACCTCGCTGCTGATTGCCGCCGCCACCACCACCACCACGTTGGCCACCTCCTCTTCCGCCACGTTGTTGTTGAGGTCCTCCTCTTTGGTGACCGCCACCTCGCTGACCACCTCTGGGGTTTCCACCCCGCGTGGCCACTGTAGTTTGCGCTGGGGCCGACTTGTCTTTTCCTTGGGCAGCAATATGCGCCGCCTTCCAGCCATTTTCTATGAACTTCTTTTCCGAGTCAACGATCTTGTGGACATCCTTGCCGGCCCACAGATAATGCTCCAGAGGCACAGGTCGCTTCGAAGTCGAAATGACGTAAATGTCCTTTTGTTTCGTCCGTCCAACCCACGATGCAAATTCATGAGTATTCGGTACCGTCGCGGAGAGCAGGATGAGAGACACATGCGCCGGCAACATGATGATGACTTCTTCCCACACGACGCCTCGCTCGTAATCGTTGACGTAGTGAACTTCGTCAAATATGACAAACTCGACGTCGCGGATCAGATCGGCTCCTCGGTAAAGCATACTTCGCAAGATCTCCGTCGTCATGATCAGGCAACTAGCCTCAGGATTGATCTGCACATCTCCCGTAAGGATACCGACCTCATCGAATGTCTGTCTGAAGTCGCGAAACTTTTGATTGCTCAGAGCCTTGATTGGCGAGGTGTAGATAGCCTTGGTCATGTGCTTGGCTGCCAAGGCAATGGCATACTCGGCCACGACTGTCTTGCCAGCTGATGTGTGAGCAGCGACAAAGACCGAGTCGCCGTTTTCCAGGTGATATACAGCTTCTTTCTGGAAGGTATCGAGCTCAAAAGGCCACTCTCTCGCCATGTCAGGCACCAGCTCCCGAAAGTTGGGCATGCCTTGCCTGATATCCACCATGTGCGCCCATTCCCGCCCGGCCTTACGAGCGCTTGATGCTGCTAGCACGCCGTGGGGTTCCAGGGCAGGAAACTCAACAGGCAATATGTCGTCAATATCATCATTATCACTATCAGCGCCTTCAATGACGTCTCCGGCATCGCCCTCTGCAGATTCTGCGTCGGTATCCCTCGTAATCTCGGCATCTTCTGGCTCTTCCTCCAGGACGTCTTTCACGGCGTTGGCCGCGTCCTCATCGGCTGCGCTCTGCTTCTTGCTGAAATCAATACCACGGTTCATGCCAGGCGCGACCTGCAGCAATCCACCCTCGCCTAGTTCAATCACCCTGTCAAGCTTGCTTGCCCTGGCTCCCCTTTCGAGTGTGTCGCCCGCATGAATCTGGTCCTCCAACGCAGCAGTGGCCTCGATGCTGTCCAAGCCCCCCGGGGCAAACGGAAAGAAGCCAGCCGCTCCACGCACAAAGTCTGCCCGGCTGGCGGGTTTTCGAAGCAGACTCGTCGAGGTCTTGGCCGTGGCGCTGTTCGAAGGGACCGTCACATTCTTGTAGCCAGTCACCTTGCCTTCCAGACTATGGCGGATAAATCTTGTGACGGTGCGAGTCTGAGGAGGCGCAATCTTGAACAAAGAGGTGTAGTCGGTCTCAAAGTCCCATCGCTGCTGCAGTCGATTCAGCCACTCGATGGAGAACTCGCGTGACGGGGTGAGGAACTTGGCCTCAAGCTGGCGCTTGAGATCTTCGGGATCGCGACTCCGTTGCTTGACGAATTCTGAGCTGGAATATCCATCCTCTTCCTGCGCCAGCAGAAGGGCGTCGATTCCGGCCATGCTGGAAACGACTTGACTTCTGAGGGCCGGGGTGATGAAGCTGTTGGAATCAGTTCAGATAAATCATGACGGTCACATTGAACATTGTCACTGCATGTGCTTAGAGTAATGCCCCACATTATTCATTCATTAAGGTGTGGTGAGTGTGGAAGAAAGTGGGGCTGCGTGATCGAGGAAGGACCAGCCCGACACTTCCCCTTGCCATTCTTGCCCGCAGTTGAGACGGCGTTGAAAGGAATATTCACCTCTTGTGCAGCAGCGTTGGACCAAATAAAGGTCGCGTTCAATGCAAAACGTGTTTATTTGACCTTAAACAATTGTATTCATTACCACATCCGACAGCACGGCCACACAGACTCACAGGCAAAATCATGATATTTGCGGTGAAATTCCGCACAGTCGTTAGAGACGGTTGTCGAGGCATGGGGGTTGTATGCATGACCGAATAAATTTACAATTACAAGACCCTTTTCCCCGATCCGTCTATCGAAAAAAAAAAAAAGCAAACAAAGAAAAAAAGAGACGTCAACCGCGCTGAAAAGTCATCCCACGCTCTGTTCACGGCACATGTATTACTTATAATGCTGCCCCTCTCAAATCTTCAGCGACCCAGCTTCTGTCCGTTCTTGACCCATGCCGGCCTATTCAGGGTTTCTCCTCCTCCCTGATTGCGTGCACATCATTCAAGCAAAGCATTGCGTTTGAACTTGACGTCCTTTACACGCGCAAAAGCTTGGCGGCGTAATCCTCAATGACTTTCTCAGTCGGGAAGCTCATCTCCTCGAGCCCCTGGGCGTAAGCGGTAGGGACATCGGCGCCAGTGACACGTTGGGCGGGTGCGTGAAGGAAGTCAAAAGCATACTCCATAGTAAGAGCCAGAATCTCGGCTCCAACACCGTAGTGGGGGAAGCCGGATTCGACTGATAGGAGATGACCGGTCTTCTTCACGGACGCAACAATGGTCTCGATGTCAAGGGGCTTGACGGATCGCAAGTTGATGACTTCGGCCTCGACGCCGTACTTCTTCTTCAGGTTCTCGGCAGCGACCAAGGATTGACCGACACATCGAGACAGTGTAACAATAGTAAGATCCTTGCCAGAGCGCTCAACCTTGGCCTTGCCAAAGGGAAGGACAAAGTCGCTCTTTTGAGCAGCTTCAGACATGGGGAAGGACTGGCCGTACATCAGTTCGTTCTCGAGGACGACAACGGGGTTAGGATCACGAATGGCAGCTTTCAGGAGACCCTTGGCATCTTCGGCACTCCATGGAGAGACGACCTTGAGGCCAGGAACGCTGCCGTACCAGGCAGAGTAATCTTGAGAGTGTTGAGCACCCACACCAGCGGCGAAACCGTTGGGGCCACGGAAGGTGATGTTGCAGGGCTGAATGCCGCCAGACATGTAGAGCGTTTTGCCGGCAGAGTTGACGATCTGGTCGATGGCTTGCATGGCAAAGTTCCACGTCATGAATTCGCACTATTGTGTTGTACGCAGGATGTGTCAGTCAAGAGAGTAGAGAAGGACGAGATTGGAGTCGCGATGACCATCGGATTATAGAAAAAAAAAACACCTGCAAAATCGAGTCGAGTACTTACAACAGGGTGCAGACCGCTCAAAGCAGCACCAATGGCAAGACCACAGAAGCCGGACTCGGTGATGGGGGTATCGATAACGCGCTTCTCGCCAAAGCGATCCAAAAGGCCCTTGGTGACCTTGTAGGCGCCATTGTACTGAGCAACTTCCTCGCCCAGGATGAAAACCTTGGGATTTTCCTCGAGCTCCTCAGCAAGGGCCTCGTTCAAAGCCTCACGGACAGTATACTCCTTGACACCCGCGCCCTCTGCATATTTCCTGCTCTGCTGGGCGCCGAAGAAGACGGGGGTCGTGATGGCTCGAGGGGCCTGGGTGAAGGCAGAAGCCGTGGGGGCCTTGATGGCAGCGGCTCGGCTCGAGAGTGCCAATCGTGCCGCGGGACGAAGAAGTCGGGACATGGCGGCTTGTGGTGTGCGTCGATTTAGAGATTTGTTGAGGTTCGACCCAGAGGAAGAGGCGACAGACAAGAGCAAGCAGGACTGAGAGTCGGGAATTGGAAATGCTGGTCGTCACAGGAGCAAATTGGACGCGCGCGAACGAGGTCAGCGTAGGTGAAGAAGAGAAGCAGCGCCGAGCTGGTCCAAGGAGTAGCAAAGGGCGAAGAGGTATGAGATGATGATGGCTTCACAAGGCAGCTGTGTCGAGGGAATTTCCTTTTCGGAACACGGCGAAACCAGCTTCCTGGTTGGTGCGCGGCCGGCGTGGTGGGCGCGACCTCTACGAAGCCAAGCAAGCAGCGACCAAGATTTTTCGACTTTAATTTTTCATTTTGCCCTTCTTTTTCCATTGGGGCTGGGCCGTATTAGGTCTGGTGTTGTCCACGGTTGAAGCTACCCGGACAGGTCCTTGGTCTCTGGTTGGCTGGCTGTGTTTTGCCTACAGGCTGGTGCCCCGCCACCGGAGCAGCATTCTGTTGGGGCCACCAGACGCTTAAACTGGACCCGTCCATTGATGCCCGGCACCCTGAATGTGTGCTGACCGACTAGCTACAGCAAGTCTAGATAATCCCGAGCCTGTTGCCATTATAATTTTGGTGTAAAAAGTTTCGGAATTACTCATGGCCCACTGTTCCTACTTGCCCAGGTATCTACAAGAGCAACCGTCTTTCTACCTTCCCAACCACGACACATTCTTATCAGCTCTGGGAAACGAGCTCGGTGACATTCCAATCGACCGCTAGGTCAAAAGGAGGATGCACATTCTCTGAGGGACATGCGCTGCTGCTAATTTCCTACGAGTTCTCACGAGTAGACGATTTCGCCAGCGCCCTTATCTTTTCTTCATTGCCGACATCTTTCGCTTGGAGACTAAATTGCATTATAACCTTGACTTCGATATTTCCTTCTTGTCGTGTTCCTCCCGCCAGCCATCCGACATGTACGACACCTGCAAACACGATTGTCGCCCCGACGAAAACATAAAATTGTCCATGACGTGAGCGTAGACACGAAATCGATTCACGCTTCGCTTTGCCCCGGAGACTCGTACCCAAAAGCGCTGGATATCGCAATGTCTCCAGAAATGGAACAGCCGTCTGACCAGTTTGCCGGCGTTGACGCAAGTTGGGCCATCTGCAGTTGCTCAAAGTCGAAAAGGTCCATCACACTAGCTTGATGCCACATGACTTTCGCCATGTCTTTCCAGAGTGACTGCTTTGAGATACAGAGCAAGATGATTGGGCTGCAAACAAGACGAAAGAAAGAAAAAGGAGCCAAAAGACGATGCGAGCACATGGTTCACATGCTCCAAGTCCCAACCACCTCACTCGTCTGGCCAGAAATATCTGAAGGAGACAAGCTGCTCCATTTCCGAGGATGTTGCTTCGCATCCACGAAATGCCTCATGGCCAAGACCATCTGAGCGGCCCACCTTTCTGCACTTACCCTTCCAATGCCCGTAGCCACAGGCGTCAACAGAATACTCTGGATCCTGATGCTCTCTCCGTCACTGTCACGGCCAACATATAGCACGCGCCTGTTGTGCTTCTCAATCGAAACCAACAGGCTCCATATACTCTCGTACACAATCTCCCTGTCCCACGCCACGGACTGGGGCGTCCTCATCGTCGTACACAAGGCAAGGTATTTGGTCCCCCAAACGTTCTTGGACGTTGCGGCAAATTCATCCGGGATGCGGACAAGCGTGCAACTGCCAGGCGGGGCAAAGCCATACCATTCGTAATACAGCTTATCTTGTGCGGCTTGTGTGAGAGCGAGGTAGTCATGTTGCGGCGAGAAGGCGCGAGAGATGGCATCGTCGAAGCCGCCGTCCAGGCGTCCATACGAGTTTGCCGGCGACACGACGAGGTCGAATTTGGTCGTGGCGGGAATGAACTCCAGAACCGTCTTGTGGATCTTGAAGGTGACGGACGAGGGGAGATGATACTTCTGGGCGGCGTCCAGAAAGGCCTCGGCATGCTGGCTGTGCATGCACAGGAGATGGATGTGCGGAATCTGGGATGAAGTCGTAGCTGTTGCAGACATGGGAGCGAACTGAGTTTGTGATGGACAATAACTTCAATCGTGCACGAACAATGAACAATGGGGTTTGTCCCTACTATGTATGCACATACGTGTTATGGAGGAGGAGGCGTTTGGTCGACTCTCAACGAACGTTCCAGAGAGTTATCCTCCTGCACCCCCATGTGCCTGGGTAGTATGGTTTGCTTGCTTGCAGGATTGAGCCAATAAGGTACTCTGGACTGATAGATGACATTACCTCAGTACTTGGGTACTTAAAGTACAGTAGTACTCTGTACTAGTAGGTCAAGTACCTAGGTAGGTAGGTAGTGTAACGAGAGATATCGCACGGAGGTTTTATCCCTGCGACATTCCCGGCTGCACTCCTTAACAGCTCTGCGAGCATTGTGCCCGTGCGGATGATAACGAGCACGATCAGCGCGCTTATCCCCGGGTCTATTTCCAGGCGCACCATTCTCCAACCTTTTACAGACCTTCATCGCCCGTGAATCGCTCCAGGAGTTGCCACACAGTACTGACGCGTGCTTCCTGACTTGACAACAATGGACGGACCATGCGTGGCTTGGTCTGTTTGTTTCCGACGAATCAATCACGGATGCATCACCGAGCGGCATCAGGGTGTTACTGCATGATTATCGCGGCAAACACCGTCTCCGCCAGGCACCGAGCGTGCAGATCTGGCTACGCGCAGGCTCGCGGGATGTACGACAAACGAGGTGATCAGTGCCTCCCCCAGTGCCATCCAGAGGGGCGAATATATAATGTCGACGCCGTGCTACATCACGGGCAAGTCCCGTTGTTTCGGCGAGCGAGGCGAAGACAGCGCGTCCGCCCCGGGGAACCTCGTTCACGGTGCTTGGATTTCATCAGCAACCGTGGCGCCCAAATACCGGGCCCAAAAACAAAAGAAACAAAAGAAACATGCACCATGAAAGGCCCCTCAGGATCCTCATCGCGGGCGCAGGCATCGCCGGTCCAGCCCTAGCCTTCTGGCTGCAAGACCTCGGCCACGCCATCACCATCATTGAGCGGTGGGATTCTCTGCGCACAGGCGGTCAGCAGATCGAACTGCGTCGCCAGGGCATCGAAGCCATCAAGCGGATGGGCATCCTAGAAGAGATACGGCGGCACGTCGTCGACGAGGCAGGCATCGACATTGTCAACCACAAAGACCAATCCATCATCTTCTTCCCGCGCCACGAGCCCGGCAGCAAGAGACAGGGGTTCTCGAGTGAGTTCGAGATTATGCGCGGTGACCTGTGCCGCATCTTGTATGGCCGAACGAGGGAGAAAGTGCACTACAGGTTCGGCCTGTCGGTCACCGAGTTCGAGAATAGAAACGGCGTTGTGGACGTGACGTTTTCGGACGGCAGTGTCGCAGAGTACGACCTGCTCGTGGGGGCCGACGGCCAAGGATCGCGCATCAGACGGGCATTGCACCAGGATGCCGGGGGCGACGAGCAGTTTCTCTGGTCCATGGGCGTCTTCACCTGCTATTACAGCATCGGGAGGTCGGCCGAGGACAAGGACCACGCGACGTGCTACCTGGAGACGGGGCAGCGCATCCTCATGACGAGATGGCACGCGCCTCGTATTGGACAGGCCTACCTCATGACCATGGCGCCGGGCCGTCGTGCCGAGATGAGGGAGGCGTTGAGGAAGGACGTTGCGGCGCAAAAGGCTGTCTTTGCCGACATTTTCAAGACAGTTCGCTGGAAGCAGGCTGGCCGGATCCTCGACGCCATGCAAACGACGGATGACTTTTACGCACACGAGATCTGCCAGGTTCGGAGCAATACGTGGTCGAGGGGCCGGGTCGTCCTCCTCGGGGATGCCGCATTCTGCCCGTCTTCCATGTCTGGCATGGGCACCTCGGCTGCCGTCGTCGGCGCCTATGTCCTCGCGGGGGAGATTGCGCGATCCGGCGGCGGCGGCGACATTGAAGCCGCTCTGGCTCGCTACGACGCCACGATGCGTCCTTTCATCGACAAGGTGCAGGTGTCTCCGACGGCGTTGACGTGGTTGGTTCCCAAGTCGATGATTGGACTCAAGGTGTTGCATTTTGCTATGGCATTGGCAAATAGGCTCAATGTGCCCAAGTTATTGCAGAGTCGGGCGGTGGACGAGAAGGACGACTGGGTGATGCCTTGGTATCAAGAGTTGCATGTTGCGGAAGAAAATGTGTAGGTCGTCGGAAAAGAGTCTTTTGGGTAAAACGTTCAAGCCTATGTACATTTTTCGTTATTCAATTTTTTTTTCCTTAGGTGTACGCAGCATATTGGTTGATCCCGTGTCCGAGTACAATGGCAAATCAGCTATTTCTGTAGTCCCGTTTTAAGTAAGATTTTCATTGCTCATTCTTCTTTTTTTTTTGTTCTCTTTCGCGTGCTATGTACGCCGCTTAACAGTTCGTCCTCCGATCCAGCTACCAACAGCAAGTTCTGCAAAAGTACCCTTTTCCTCTCAAATAGTGTAAAGCAAGAGCAAAAACAACGCACGAGCCCGCATGCATGTAGACGTTGCGAGTATTGCCAGCAAACCTGCTTCTCTTTCTCGCCCTCCTTCGCTCTCCTTTTTTTCTTCCATGCGCCCAAAGAACCACAAACACACATTTCCATCATCGCGACATCATCCGAGGATATTTCGAATGGAGAAATTGCAGGAAGTCGCCAGTGTCGCAATTGCCCGCCTGCCACCTTAGAATAGAATCGAAACATATTACCTTGATACATCGTAGATTTGGAAACCGTCCACATGACATTTCTTCGGCCAGCACACGAAGGCACGGACACGCGGACCACTCGCATAACGTAAGTTTCCGAAGAGAGACTGGAATTACTTCTACGACGCGACTTTTGTCTTCGCCATCGTCATGGTTCCAGCAATAATCGATTATCTTCAGCGTCTCTAAAACCGTGAAGCTGGACAACATGAGAAAACCGTGCAACTGCACAAAATGACCACTCAACACCAATTTTAGCACGCGCAAAGTTTTTTTGTGAGTGAGGGCAGCCTGGATAATTTCGGGCTGACAATAGTAATCGTCTAATACAAACTCTTCCAGGCCCTTGGAGATGAGTAGCATTGTTCTTATAAGTATCGAATCGCAACTGACTATCTGAAGACAGCGAAGGTTTTTGGGCTGGTTCGGCCATCCCTCGTCCTCGTCAAAATAATCAAAACCTTTCAGTCGAAGAGTGTGAAGCGCAGGCGCAGATTCGAAGATGGAGTTTAACAATGTGGTCAACTTCTCACTTGTCGTACAGTAACTTGAGCGGATAATGGCAATTGACCGCAGGTTGCGAAAGACAAGTGGTGAAAACCGCAAGACCATAAAATTAAGTAAGGGATGCATTTCTTCATCAATGAAGATTATAAATTCTTTTAGCGCTGGGCAAGAAACCGGCAAGGGCGGCAGCTGTTCACCCGGACCTTTTGTTAAGTCAACATTGGGGGAAGCCTTAATCCGGTAGAAGTGTTTCAGCGGCAACAACCCGCTTGAGGGCCGGGGTTCAAATCTGCCCCAAAGTTGTCGAACATGATGTAGCATACTTGGATCGCGATTCTGACAGTTTATAAACGTCGAGTAATCGGTCTGATGCATCAACAAAGGAAGACAAATAGATCGAAAACGCTTGGAGACCAGGGTTAGGTTTCTGAGATTCCGTCGTCCATGGATGTTAAAATCAAAATTAAAAGAACCAATTTCCTTATAAAACTGCCTGGCTGAGTCACAGTGATGACAGAATGATTCGCATACATCGGTCAATATCTCCGTTGGAAGATCCAAAATATTGACCGAAGTCTTCATCTGATTGTTGGCGTGGCGACTCATGATTGAACCAGTGGAAGGAGTTTTACCGAGAAGTCGTTGAATGACGAAGAAAGTAGTAGAGTATAGACCGAAGTGAATTCCAGAGAAAATCTAGTCGGTTGAACTCAGAAACTGGCAGAAACAGAGGTTATGAAAAGAGCTTTGGGTTTTGGGAGGAAAAGAGGCAACGTAGGAAATCAAGAGAAAACGGGACGAGGAAATGGTAAGTGGGCTTGGGTTTCTTATAGCCCGGCTAGACATGCAGTGCGAACAAGTGTCAGGTTAAGCGTCCACATCCATCAACGTCATGTGCCTCGCTAACGGAAAGGCCAGAAGCCATATTCACTGTCAGGCGTTATCAGCCAGGGCCGGCTTCCAGTCGTTGACAGCTGCCTTACACTTGCAGTTGGAATTCGTGACCAAACCACAGTGCAGTTGTGAATGGCATCGCCATGTGGACCAGAAACTACTCGGGATTCACGCGTCAGCGTCCGTTTGTCATACGCCATTTGCCGTAGTTGTTTGTCAACAAACAGCTGTCGTATTCGCCTATCGTTTGGCAAAACTACGTCAAGATAGGCTCTACTGTGACTCATGGCGAGAGATTTACAGACGAGCACGTGCTGTCCTAAGCGAGGAGTGATGAGATGGATTTGCATGGAAACAAGTAGAAGAAATACACACCGCCTTGACTGCAGCACGAGACATGCAAGATGGAGAAAGCCAGTATCTAAGAGAGAATAAAAAGAAAACAATATAGAATATAAAAAAATTAAAAAAAAAATTCAAAACAATTAAAAAAAATAAAAAAAAATCTGCTCGGTAGAAACGACCTACATATTTCCATCGAGGAGTCACACGAAGAGACATGACCCTTGACCCTTTTGCATCATCAAACGCGCTGCGTAATGACTCACGCTCTTGTCGTTAGGGTGCCACAAAAACAAGTCAATGCTCTCGCCAATTCATGCATCGAAAAGTAACAGCCTTGCGTCAAGAGTTGCACGTTGTGACGAAAATGCACAAGCGATCGAATACGATTTATCTGGGTCGAAGTGATTTCTAAGAGATGGGCTTTTTATCTTTTGATTCCTGCTCCTGTCGACACGTACTCGTTCCTCTGAAATATACCACAGCCCCTATCGCCTCGTAAATCAAGACCAGATGCCAGTTTTTTTTTTCTCCCCCTTTTCAGGGAAAGGGGAACACGTACGCATGCATATGGGACGTCGCTAATGTTAACCAGAATCCTTTCTACTAGCTATTATTTCTTAATTGCATCTTAATTATTTGTCAATTATTATTTTCTTTCTGGTTTGTTTTTTTTTTTTTGGTTTTTTTTTTTTTTTTTTTTTGTTTTTTTTTTTTTGGTTTTTTTTTTTTTTTTT
>SRPV01000916.1:0-12494 GCA_018360135.1 Claviceps sorghi | reverse complement strand
AATATTATATAGAAAAGCAGTAGCTTATATACTCTTTAATTTAGCTTAGTAAAAGTTAATATACTAAAGCTTAAATATATATATATAAAAGTAGTCTTATACTTATTTAGCTAATACTTTCCTAAGAGTTATTAAGTAAGTGTCTTCTATATATATTGCTTAATTAATTAGTTTAAAAGCTAATAGCTTTAATATTAATACTAAGGGTAGTAGTATTTTAAGGTAAGTGTAAGAGTTTATAGTTACCTTAAGCTTTATTAAGCTTATTTAAAGAAGCTATTAAGTTTTCTTAATATTATTAAGTTAAGTATTTATAGCTAGGTTATAGGCTTTAATAAAGTTTATAATATCTTTATAAAGAGGGATTAACTTATATTTTTTATTATTTTCTATCCCTATTATATATATAATTTTGTTTATAACCCTAATTATTTTGTTAATTACTTTATGCTAACTTTTAAGTTCTTAATAGTATAAGTCTTATGTCTTTTATATAGTATAGAATATTACTAATAACTAATAGATTTTCTCTTTAAGCTTAGTTTAACTATTAATACTAATCTAAAGGGTAAATTAGTTTAAGGTATAAAGGTTAAGAGTATAGGTTGCTATTCCTCTAAGTATATAGTAATTTAAGATTTCTATAAGGTTTATATAATTTACTATAGTAAAGGAACCTACTATAGTGCTATTAATATAGCCTTATATATATATAAAGCAAACTCCTAAGACTTACTTATAGTTTAATAGCTATTTATTCTATTTTTTACTTTATTAGGTTTTATTATTAAATAGAATACTTATAGCCTTTTTAAGGCTTTCTTTTATACTTTTAATTTAAAAAAGTTTAAATACTCCCTTATAAAAGGTTTTCTCCTTTTTTACTAAGGTAACTAGCTTATTATTTATCCTTATAGCCTTACCTTCTTTTATATATTTAGTCTTAATAGTATCTTTCTTTTTTCTTTAAAGGGCTTCTATATTAAGAATACTAAAGGTATTATATAAAGTGTTAAGCTATAGGTTATATACTAAATACCTTAATACTATAGAGACTCTATCTTCTATAATTAAAGCGCTATTAGTAGTAAACTTAGCACTATATATATATAGAGTGTTTATATATATTTAATCCTTTTTCTAGTTAGTTTATATATAAAAATACTAGTTAAGGTAGTAAAAGTCTTTAGTTAGTTTTAATTTTCTTACTTTAACTATTTACTTATATTCTTCTTTTTCTTTAGCTTATTATTTATAAATTAGCTACTATTTAGCGTATTTCTTTATAGTTAGTTTATAATTTCCTTTGTTTATATAGCTTAAAAGATATAGTAGATAGAGGCTTTTATACTTTATAATTAACTTAAGTGTCTCCTCTTTTATAAGGTATTTAGTGCCTATCTTAGTATATCTTTAGTGTTTAGTAGTGGTTTCTTATATTAATACTTTATAGTTTATTTTAGCTATATTAAAGCTATTATTACTATTCTTTAGTAGCTTATTTATTTTCTTATTATTTATATAAGAGGATTTATAGTCTTTAAGCCTAAGGTTAAGCCTTATATCTTTTAGTATTTTATTTAGCCTTATAAAAAAAGTAGTAATAGTATTATTCTAATTATAGTTAAGTAGGAAAGTAAGGGGAATACTTATATTCTAAAGGGGATTAAGTATAATATTTAGGTTACCCTTATAATAGTTAAATATTAGTTTATTATTAAAAGTATCCTTTATTATTATAGTTAAGTTAATTAATAAATAGGGTAGTTTAAGCTAATATATTATTAGTAGTAAGCTTATAAGAAAACTATAAAGGGTTTTTAAAATTCCTTATAATTACTAAATAATACACTAAGTAAAACTTATTTAAGGGTTTAAGATTCTATACCTTAAGAATTATTAAATTAAGGACTTCTACGCTACTTTCTATATATTAATAAAGTATAGTGCACTATTATTTTTATTAACTTTTATAATAGCTTAGTTTAAAGTAAGCAAAAGTTAGCTTATTTCTTATAATCTTTAGGAGTGCTATAGTATAAATATAGTTTTTTAAAAAAGAGGGAAAATAAAGGTTTATATAGTAAATTTACTAATAAAATTAATAGAATTAAAGGCATTAAGGGAAAAAGGGTAGGATATAAAGTGTGCATATATAGTAGAGTTATATATATATAAGGGCTAGCTTATAGTAAGTAAGGTAAGCCTAAGGTAAAAGGTAGTAAGGGACTATAACCTAAAAGTTATAGTCTTTTATAAATATTATTAGCTTATAAAGGGTCCTTAGTCCCTTTTCTAATATTTATAGTAGTTTTCTTTTAATTATTATAAATTATAGCTAAAGTAAGGCCTTTTCTTTATCTTTTTTTGCTTTAGTTAACTAAGTAGCGTTAAAAGTATTTATTTACTATCTCTTTAATGTTTACTTATATATCTTCTTTTATAATCTATTAATTATCTTTTATAGAAAACCCTTTCTATTAAATAAGAAATTCTAACCTTAGCTTATATTCCTTCTTATAAAAAAAGTAAACTTAATAGTTGTAAATTCTTTTAATTTCTTAATAGTTTGCTTTACTTAAACCTTTTAAGGCTATTAGTAAAGGCGCTACTTTCTTTTTATAAAAAGAATTTAGCCCTTACTATAGTTTCTAAAGGTATACTATTAATACTATTAAATATATATAAGATCTTACTAAGAATTTAAGTTAAAAAGATAAAGGTAAGACCTACTTTAGCACTTTATAAGGCTTAGCCTATTATAGTAACTATTTTTTCTTAGGTTTTTTAGACTCTTATTTAAAGAAATCCTACTATTCTAATAAAAGTTTTAAGGTTTACTAATATCTTAGGTATCTAAAAACATTTAAAAGCCTTTACTCTATTATTTATATTAGTATATCCTTTAGAATTTATAATAAAACCTAATAGCTAAATTAAGGGGTACTTAATAAAAGACTTCTTTATTATAATATATAGTTAATACTTCTTAATAATATTAAGAATAATTATAAGATAGTAAAGGTAATTCTTAAGAGTGTTAGAGAAAATAGCAATATTATTAATATAAACCTAAATAAAATTAGTATATTTACGGAATTAATAGTCTATAAAATGTTAAGTATATACTAATAAGTTCTTATAACCTTATATTATAATATAAAAGACTTTTACGCCTCTTTTTAAGATTATTACTATTTTACTATAGTAGTCTTTATAAATAAATAACTAATTAAAGAAACCTAAAGCATTAAGTAGGGTTATTTACTTTTTTCCTTAGGTATTACTTATAATATTACTTTAGTTTAGTAAGGGATAAATATTTAGAATAGTAATATTATTAATAGGTTTTATATTAATAACTATATATCCTTTATATTCCTTATTAATATCTTACTATACTATAAAACTAAGGCATAGGTATAGAGCCTTTTCTCCTTTACTTAAGTATAATATCTTACTAACTTTATACTTTTTATTATTAATTTTATAGAATTTCTTAAAGTTTTTAACACCTAAGTTATATACTTAAGAAGTCTTAATTTAGTGCTACTAACTATTAATAAAATTAATATATATTTTTTCCTTATTTAGTATAGGAACTATACCTTTATTATAGTAAATATTATATTTATTAGTAAGTTTAATAAGCTTAGTAGCAGCTTTAAAGTCTATATTTATAATCTTAATACTATATATATTTTTTATAAAAGGGATATTATTAAAGTATAAGATACTATAAAATAGCACACTACTATCTACTACTTTTAAATTAAGGTTTTTATCTTTTTTTAAAATAGTTTTATTAAATATTTTATAAGTAGAGGTGTTAATATTTACTTTCTATAAACCACTTCCTTTAATAATAATATTAGTATTATAAAAGGCAAAAAACTTAAGGATATTATCTACTATAAAGTAGGAGTTTATAATACTAGCGCCTTTTAATATTCTAAGTTATTATTAAGTGCTAATATATAAAGGTTTATTAAAAGAGTTATATACTTATAGGACCTTTTCTTACACTTAATTAAGGATATAGTTAAATATTAGCTTATTTTATAAGTAGAAGTAATAAATACTTATCTTTTACTACTTAAAGAGGCTTTTTTAAATAACTAAAATAAGTCCTACTAATCTTATAGAGATAATTACTAAGTTAACTATAGTAACCTTTTTTACTAATACTATATTAAAAGGGCAGAATATTTTACCTAGTACTATTATATTATAAATAAAGTAAAAAACTACTTTTAGGTTAATAAAGTTAATTTTTATGCTATAGTTATATATAAAGTTTGTGCTAATTAGCAACTTTAGTGTAAGTTTTTTTATAATATTAATAGTTACTATAAAATAGCCTAAAATCTATATACCCCTTGCTTCTCTTAAAATATAGAAGTTAAAAGTCGCTATTTTTATAATATAAAATAAGGAATTTATACTATTTATTAGTTTTAAGTCTTAAGAACCCTATTTAATATTGCAATTATATTAAAGAAGCTATTCTTTATTAATTAGGATAGAAGAGGTGCTTATATTTAGGTAGATTTTATAGTTTTTACCTTAGTTATTAAATTTTAGATTAATCTTAAGATATATAAAAGCCTTTTTTTTACTAATAATCTTTAGCTCTTTTAGTTAAGTAACTACTTTAATAACCTACCCCTTTATTAAGCTATATATAAGGCGCTTAGCCTTAAGGGTTATTATATATTCTACTAAGGGCACTTTAGCTAAATAAGTATTAATAAAGTTAAACTTATTTTTATTCTTATTACTAAGGATTTCACCCTCCTTAGTAATATAGTATTCTAAGGCTTTTAAGTAAGCCTCCTAAGCTTTTATATTAAAGTTATTACTTACTATAATATAATAGTATTCCTTACCTTTAGTAGATTTCTATTTATAATAAAATTGCTTATACTTAAATCTATATTTATATAACTAATATTATAAGGAGTAAGGGTATTTTTTATATTTCTCTTTTTTATTTTATCTATAGTTATAGTCCCTTTTATAAATTAATTTCTTTTTAAGGGTTTTCTACTTTTTTATAAACTTTTCCTTTTACTAAGGCTTTTTTTATAAGAAGTCTTAGTTTTAGGGAAAAAGGTATAAGTGCTTTTACTAAGAATACTTATATAAAGTATACCTTCTATAAGAATAAGACTAATACTTATAGCTTTTAAAAACCCCGTGGCGCAGTGGTCGAGCGTTGTAGAAAACCCAAACACTTTTCTTACATAAGCAAGAAAAGTGGGGAGGTTATAGGTTCGATTCCTGCACGGGGCACGGATTTTTCCTATATTTAAGTGGCTGGGAGGTCCGGCTTAAATATAGGCTTAATAAAGTCCGGACTCTAATTAGCTAATATAGTGGAAGCATATTAGCTAATTAGTGCTTAGTAAGCAGGAAAAGTGGGGTTGGGCCCCCCATTATCCTTGCTTACTAAGCAACGCGGATTAGCCACTACCGCGCTATAAATGGGCAAATTACCCCCTAGCTATTGGGTTACATAGCCGGTTTGCAGCCGTGATATGCTAGGGTTAGGGTTAATTAATTAGAAGGTTGTTAAGCAGGGCATAAAAGGGATTACATAAGGAAGATACAGGGTAAATACAATGTGTACCGGTCAGCTATAGTTGAGAATGGGTCTATAAGCAGTTAAACTATGTGTAAAATTAGCTAGGTTTTCATCCTGTTAGGCAACTACTAATTAGTAAGCAATTACTAGATTAGTAACCTAATAAGGTTTCCTAGCTAATTAGGAAATAAGAAAGCAGAGGTTCTAGATACGGCTAAGCATAAATTGCTAAGGTTGGCTAGTGTATACAACAATACAATACAATATATATTTAACTAATAGCTTATTATCTTTATAGAGATTATGTTCTTATCTACTAATAAGTCTTTACTATAATATTCTTAGCTATATTAAATAAAGGGACTTAATCTCTATAGAGATATAATAAAGTGTAACTAAAATATATATATTTAACTAATAGCTTATTATCTCTATAGAGATTATATCCTTATTTACTAATAGGTCTTTACTATAGTGTTCTTAGCTATATTAAATAGAGGGACTTAATCTTTATAGAGATATAATAAAGTGTAACTAGGATATATATATTTAATTAATAGCTTATTATCTCTATAAAGATTATGTCCTTATTTACTAAAAGGTCTTTATTAAAGGGCTTTTTATAATATAGGTTAATTTTTATAAAGATTATAATATAATAGATAAAGTATAATACTATAGATGCTATATAAAACTATAGTAAAGCATTATAGCACTAATAGAATATAAATTTATAATTAATTATAATAAAATACTTAGTATCTCTACTTTTATAGCTTTATAACTATAGATCTACTAAATAAATTTCTATTAGCTATATTTAATAAAGTAACTTACTATTCTAGTATATTTATACTAAGCTAGATTAGGCTTTTCTGCTATAGTATATATATATATACACTAAATTTAGCGTGCACGCATATATACCTCTGCGACTGGCGTGGGCTTGACCGCCTGCGTCACCCCGCCTCACCCTAACCCCACAAGCGTAAGGATTAGTGTCCTTAGGTTCATTCTTAAAGACAAACCGAGACTTAACGGACTGGACTATGCAGTGGCAGAACGTCTTATACATTATAACTATAACAGTGCAGCTGGTTTAGTTGCCTAGGTTAGCTAGCAACAGTCTTAGCGTAGGTAGGGAGCTGTTACTATAGCTGTATGTATTACGCTTACTAGTATAGGTATAGGCAGAGATTAGGGGGGGGGGGGGCCTTACCTTATAATTGTTATTAGCTGCTATAAGGCGCCTTATAAGCTAATAAAACTTAGGCGTTATTAGGTGCTTTGCGCTATTCTTCTTAGCTAATATAGCCTTCCTATAGAATATATATATAGTAAGGTTTAGGAAGTGTTATCTTGCCTCCTTTATAGTTTAAATAATAATAAAAACTAGTGTAATAATAAGTGTAAGGCAATAGCATTAGTAATTACTAGTTTCCTACCTATTACGCTTAATATTAGCGTTTTAAATATTAATAATCTTTAGTATAATTATAGTCTTACTAAAGCCTATATTAAGGTTAAGACTTATTAATACACTAGCCTTTACCTTCTCCTTAAGCTATACTAAGTTAGCTACTTAGTAAGGGAGTAGAATATAGCTATTTTTAGATATATTTATAGTATATATAGCTAATAGCTACAATAGTATAATTAGATCTCTTAACTAAATAGGTTCCTATAGCTAAAAGTTTTAAATATAGGACTTAATAAGAAAGTTAATATAATAAAGGTTTACTATACACTATATATATCTTATTAGCTACCTTACTATAGTAAGATCTATATTCTTTTTCTTAGCCTTAGTTATTACCTCCTTAAAGTATACTATATCCCTAATTATAGCTATATATAAGTTAATATATTAGCTATAAAGTATATTAGTAAAGCTTATTCTCTCTATCTTTATATACTTATACTATTTCTCTACTATCTCCCTTAGATTATATTAGCTTTATTTAAGTTATTTTAATAGGTTATACTACTCCTTTTTATTAATAGAATCTTAATAGGCTATAAATATAGTACTAAAGGCATTCTTAAATAGGCTATAGTACTATTACTTACTAATAGTAAAAATATAATTAATAACTATAGTATAGTCTTTATTTTAAACTATTAGTTAGTAGTTTAGATATTTCCTTATTACTTTAGTAAGTAAAATCTTATTTTACCGCTCCCTTTTTAGGTTAAAGGTATATAAATAAAATACCTTATTATTATCTTCTACCTTATTAAACTTAATTTTAAGGCTTAAGAAGTAATAGCTTATAAACTTAAAGGCGTTAAGCTTATATAGTTTATTTAGTTCTAGCTATAACTTTTTTAATTTAATATAGTAATAAATAGTAAAAAGGATAAGTAATATAGTATAGCTAAAGTCCTCTTTAATATAGAGCCTAGCCTATGCTAGCTCCTTATACTAAAAGGCCCCTTTAATATATAGCACTAAAGTAGGGTACTAAAGGGCGTAAGTAATATTAAGAGCTATACTAAAGCAGTGTCTACTACTTAATTAATTCTTTAGGTTATTTAAGCTAAACCTAAGAAGCTAAAATATAAATATAATAAGGCTATATTTAATACTAAATATACTAGGATTTTCCTTTATTACTAAGCTAAGCCTTAATATAATAAAAAGGAAGAAAAGTGTGTAAAGGTCTTAGTAAAAGATATCTATTAGGTTTATAATATAGCTAACGTTTGCCTTAGGAATTATTAGGGCTTTAAAGGGCGAAATCTTCTTAAGTAGTTACCTAATATCTATATAATACGCTACCCTAAGCAGCGTAAAGATCCTATCTAATAATAAGGCATTAGTTCTTATAGGATTAGCATTCTATACTATTAATATAAGTTAGTATATATTTATAATATAGTCTCTATCCTTAAATTTACTATTTATTATATATAGCTAATAGTGTATTATATATAGAACTATATAATATTAGTAGATATAATCTTTAGAACTAAGTTATATCTATAATAGTTAGGTTAACCCTTATATATATAGCAGCGCCTTAGTATATATAAGGGTATTAAAGAATAATAGAACTTAGTAAACAAACAGCAGGTAACTTACTAACTTCTTTTATATAGTAGTATATATTATTAATTAATGCAAATTAGTTATAATATATATATATTCTAACCGTAAAGTTATAGGAACTATAAATAGTTATCTTAATATTAACACTAATTAGATTTCTTATTATAAGCCACTCTTTATAGCTCTTATATTACTTAACTACTGTTTTTAGCAGAATATATTTAGCAAGCTTATAATTAGTAAACTATATAAAATTTATAGTCTTATTTATATTATTTACCTACTTCTAATAATATATATTAAAAAGATTATTATTTAGCTTAAGGACTAATATAGGTACTAAAGAATCGTTCTCTTTAATTATTATCTATAATAGCATAGGAATAGACTAGCTACTAGGCATAGGGTAGGCTTAAGACATTAGTATATTATTTATAGTTAAAGCTTAAGATACTATTAAACTATTTAAATAAGGTAGAGGGTTAGAAGGAGGCAGGGCTTATACTACTAATAAACTATAGGTATCTACGTTTAAAGCTTAGAACGCTTTTAAAATGTTTAAACTAGGTAAGAGATTAAAAGGTAGTAGGGTTAGTAACCCTATACTACTATTATTAATAGAATAATAGTATAATATATCTTTAATAGACCTATATATTACTTTCTAAAAAAGGCTAAAATTATATAATTCCTTTAAATTATCCTATAATAATAGCAGCAAAAGATCTTAGTCTATTCTTTGCTCTTTTATAGTAGTTATATATAAAATAAATAATAGGCAATAAAAGGGAAAAAAAGAAGTAGAGTTTAGTAGTAAAATAGAAAGAAAAAGGAAAATAAAATAAAGGATAGTAGTATTTAAGTAGGCCCTTAACTTAATATAAATTATAGATACTAGCTAGCA
Source organism: Claviceps sorghi (assembly GCA_018360135.1). Classification (NCBI taxonomy): domain Eukaryota; kingdom Fungi; phylum Ascomycota; class Sordariomycetes; order Hypocreales; family Clavicipitaceae; genus Claviceps; species Claviceps sorghi. Next base: position 2,951 of record SRPV01000916.1, on the reverse strand, counting down.
CTACTTTGCTATTAAATAATACTTACTTTAGCTTCTATATATATATATATATATTAACTTAGGCACCTACACCTATAGAACTCTATATTAGCCTAAGAATAATAACTATACTAATTAATAGCTAAAGGCCTATAGGACTATTAAATAAAAGGTTTAGATAGTCTCTTATCCTAAAGTTAGTATAGTATAGTCCTACCTAATGCTATACTTTAATATAGGTAGGGCTAATAAAACTTAATGCTATATTATATATATAGTATAGCTAATTACTTTTATGTAATATTATAGAATTTCTTAATTCTACCTTAGCTAAAGCCCTTACTCTATACTACTTTAGAATCTACCCTTATACCTTAGGCGTTAAGGCATTTTACTTAGAATCCCTATTATATATATTTTATATATAAATAATATCCTCCTTTAGGGAATAACTATATATATATTATTTTATAAATAGAATAACTTCTTTAGAATATCTTTAGTAAGAACAAATAGTATATTTAGCCTAAACCCCTTATCTCTATAATAATAGAGTATATTTATAAGAACTAACTTACTAAACCCTATATAATATATTATATTATTAATAAAGTAGAGTGTAGTAGATAGCTTTATTAATAAAAAGATATAGATAGGTAAGAGACACTTAATCTTTATAGATATAATATATATTTCCTTTATATTATTAACCTTTTGCTATACTATACTTATTTAAGGTATATATATAGTTAAAGAGATCTCTCTAAATATACCTACTTATCCTTAAATAAGTAAGGGTTAAAATCTATAAAAATAATATAAATGCCTTTTATAATATATAACTCTTACTATAATATAACCTAAGTACTTACCTTAGGAACCCTTTTACTTAATATATATATATAACTACATTAACCTAATTCTAGTTACATTACTATAGGGTATTTATTTATATAGTTAGAACTGCTATATAAATTACATAATATACTACCTACTTTTTAGGTAGTAAAGGCGCGCTAAATATTATATATCTAACTTACTTAAGTACCTAGCTTAATAAAATAAGGGAGATAATTAGTATAAGGTTCTACACTAGCATCTATATAAATAGCATATAGAAAGCATATCTTCTAATATACTTATACAGCTATAGGTCTAAGTATATTAGAAATTACCTTAAGCCCCTACTTACCTACCTTTTTACCTACCTACTACTGCTTTACTAGCTATTTATTAACACTAACACCTATAAATATAACTATAGCTTATACTAAGTAAACTGCCTATAAGTCTATTAATAGTAAAGCCCCTTATAAATAGCTTACCTTTAAGGCTACTTATAAGAGCGTACTATCTATTAGTAGTATTAAGAAGCCTTACTATTAACACTAACACTTATAAATATAACTATAGCTTATACTAAGCAGACTACCTATAAGTCTACTAATAGTAAGGCCCTCTATAAATAGCTTACCTTTAAGGCTGCTTATAAGAGTGTATTATCTACTAGTAGTATTAAGAAGCCTTACTATTAACACTAATACCTATAAATATAACTATAGCTTATACTAAGTAAACTGCCTATAAGTCTACTAATAGTAAGGCCCCCTATAAACAGCTTGCCTCTAAGGCTGCTTATAAGAGTATACTATCTACTAGTAGTATTAAGAAGCCTTACTATTATAAGCCTAGTACTATTACTCTCTATAAGATTTAATAATACTAAAAGTTAACTAAGCTTCTAATTTATAAGCTTCTATTTTAGCGCCTAATAGGTATACTTCTTTATCTACTTTTTTATTTTTAAATAAATTATACTAAACCTAAAACGTAACTACTTTACTATACTAATATATATATATTAGGTTTATAAAATTATATAAAACTTTAAGAGTAACCTTTACTTTTAGTCTTTAGTAATTAGTACCCTTTAGAAATTAGTTAAATTATATTTTATTTTACTTTTTAAAAACACTAACCTTTACACTATCTATACTAAGCATATTACTATTTAGTTTAAGGATATTTAGCTTACCTATTATCTTTATAATAAGCGTAATTAAACTAAACTATAACTAAGGTATAGAGAAGGCAATAGCTATAACTTTACTTTAATATAATAAACCTTATATAATTAATAGGATAATAGTGTTATAATAGGGCTTACTTTTTATTTTCCCTTAGGGATAAGGATTAGAATATATATTATAATAAGCTTACACAGCTTTATATAGCTAGAAATACTAAAGAGCTAAAATAAAGTTAGTATATTTAGTGTCTTTATTATTATTATTATTACTATAAGCCTATATACTTATAAAGACTAGCAGTTTTATATACACTACCTAAAATAAAGTAACTATACACTAAGTTACCTTATTATTAAGGATATAGCATTTATTAGTTATTAGTTATACCTTTATTAGGTTTATTTATACTTTTAAATTTCCTTATAGTAAAGCTAATTACTATAATATTAAAGAATACCTCTATCTCCCTATGCCCTACTATAGCTTTTATACCCCTCTTTACTTCTATAATATAATTATTATTTTGCTATCTTTTAGATTAAGGATCCTTATAGTATATATAGTACTATAGTCTTATAACTATACCTTAAGCTCTTTATTATAAATTATTTTATAGGGACTATAATTATATATAAGTCTAATATTTACAGTGCTTACTATCTCTATATAGATATATACGCTAGGCAGTGGTACGCTATCCCGCTATCCTAATAGGTTTGTGGTTAATTTAGGTAGGTCTAGGGTAGCAATAGCGTAACGCGTCACTGCGCACGCCCATGCGGCTGCTGGATGCGGCTGACTAAGTGCACTCGCTAAGAATGGCATATACAATACACCCCTTAAATGATTATAGGTGTGTACAAGCCCCACCTGTTGCAGGTGGCAGGTCCCTTCTTAACAGTGCTGCCACTTAGCGAGTGATCCGTGCGCGCACACAAAAAA
>SRPV01000915.1:0-12512 GCA_018360135.1 Claviceps sorghi | reverse complement strand
TGAAAAAAAAAAAAAGAGAGAGAGAGAAAGAGAAAAAGAAAAGAAAATAGCCAGGAAAGAAAAGTGGATCCCACTCGCTTGTCTCTATTCAGCCCATCGCCTATTGGTGGTACCTTGCTTGCCCCTTGCCCCTTGCCCTCGGCCGGACGGACGGAGGGCTTCGCTGGGCGGGCGGGCGTGATGTGATGGCCACCGGACGTGAAATGCACATTGATTGTATGTATGTACATACATGCGCTCTCCTGATACCGAGAATGCCCACACTTCGGCAATCACTATTTCTTCAACAGCTCATGACAAGTCATTCAAGGCCACTCCAATTCGCTGATGTGAAATATGGGGCGCTGGGGTGACGGAAGTGTAGCTTCCTCGGCATCAAAGAGACGTTTTCTTACATGTCGCGCTTCCCGCTTTCTTTCTTTCTGGGGCAACGCATCGCCACAAAACATGCCGTCTTACGAACATTTTTTTTTTCTTCCCTTCTGGCAGTGTCGTCGAGTCCTCGCGTGACCTCGTCGGGGACCAACTCTCAATTCACTGTAGCCTCACCGGCGTCCACCCCACCAAAAGGAGACCCCTGCTCAGCCCACACACCCCGCTCTTTGCCCCCAGCCACGTCTGCGCGCCAGTGCCCCCATCCAGCCCAGCCCAAGGCATTGTACATATGTACATACTGTACATACATACATAAGAGCCGGCCGACGCCTTCTTCACCCACGCACCGACGGCATGCGCCTTTGCTCTCCGTCAAAGGATCTGGCCCTCTCAATAATACCGCTCGCTTCGGGACATGGCTCAACAGCCAGCAGCCAGCAGCCAGCAGCCGGCAACCCTCGCGCCCCCTGCTGTCTCGCCAACCATGTGCAGCGGAGTCTCATGGACATGCGACCAATGCGACCCTCTTGTTGGGGAAAAGAGGCCGCAGATGACGTCTGGTCCGTGCGCCTGGCAAATGCCTGGCACCACTCTGAGCACCCCAAATGCTTCTTCACAACGACAAGAAGCCTAGCCTGCCAGCATGTTTCCCCGTCTCTTGTCCGTCCTGGCCTGTTTTTGATGCCCTCAATGTTGGGCCCAATCTTTCCGGAGGCGCGGGATGCTATGCAGCCTGGCGTGACGTGAGACGAGTGGCCCAAATGGAGCAGCGACCAACTGTCAGCAACGGCAACTAAGCGTGGTAGTCATACAACTAGGTACCTACCTAGGTACTTAAAGTACCTACTTAAAGTAAGTAGGTAGCTTAGGTACCTACTTACCTAGAAGTAGCTAGGTAAGTAAGTAAAGTACTTGGGTAGGTAGGCAGGTATGTCGAAAACCATCTGGTCATCTTGCAAGTCAACGTGTGCTGCTCTGAGTCGGCGAGACTGCCGCAACTTTCATCTCTGCTGCACATGCATACCGTCCGACTTCTCTACAATGGCTTCAAGTACCAGACCTTGTACGCTGAATATCTTTGTGATGACGGGAGTGGGATGGCGTGAGTGTAGCCTTCTTGGCGCCTACGAGGTTGAGAAAGGCCGATTAGACAAGCAATTGGGAAAAAAAGAAAAAGAGGAAAGAAAGAAGAAAGAAAGAAAGAAAGAAAGAAAGAAAGAAAGAAAGAAAGAAAGAAAGAAAGAAAGAAAGAAAAAAAGAAAGAAAGAAAGAAAGAAAGAAAAAAAGAAAGAAAGAAAGAAAGAAAGAAAGAAAGAAAAAAAGAAAGAAAGAAAGAAAGAAAGAAAGAAAGAATAAGAGATATAAAGAATAAGAGATATAAAGAATAATAGATATAAAGAATAAGAGATATAAAGAATAAGAGATTAAATTATAATAACAAATCCGTCACAGAACGTGCAACTGCCATTGCCACCAGAATAATAGAAAAGAAAAAATAGACTTTCCGTTAATATGCTTCCTCTCGCCGACAACAAAGGGACGTGTCCGAAGCAACATGCTATCCTTTTGTTCATAAGCGTCATGGACAACCATCTGTGCACGTCCTCTTTCAGAAACGGAGAGCAAAGTCGCGGGTCGAGTCGTTCAGTTCAGCCTCAACATGAGAAACCCTGCCGGATAGATATGCGGATCGTGCAGGCTCATAGGCCCCCTATTTCTACATTATCCCATGCCATGCCATGCCATGCCATCGGATTCGACATTTCCCATACGTTATACATGCTTATTCTTCAAACCCGTCCTATCCTATTTTCACGCCCAAAACGCCAATCATGTTTACTGCCGTCTCTTTCTCCGCTACATCTCCATGCTCATGAGGTACATCTCAAAGATGCGCATAAATTTGGCCACAAACGCCTCCAAGTGAAATATGACTTTGGTCCCCGTCTTGATCCGGTGTTCGTAGAACGCTGACCATTGAATGACCTCGCCTTTGAGGCCGTCGTCAATGAGAGCAAGCAGTTTAAAGGTCAAGGTCTTGAGAATGGTCGTGGGCGGGATGCAATGCGTGAGAAGGTCGTAGAGCTTCGCGCGGACCTGCAAAATTCTTGCGGGACTATGTTCGTCCATAATCTCCCTAGCAATCTGGCTAATCAAAGCCTCCCAGTCAGCCGGCGGGATTGGCGTATCCTCAGTGACCTTCTCGCTGCAAACAAGGAACAAAAAAAAAAAAAGGAGGGGGGGGGGTGAGAAGAGAGGATAATAGGCAGACAGGCATACTTTTGTGCGTGAACAGCCTCGTACATGAGGAGTGCCCTTCGAAGATTTCGTCCACTTTCTACCGCTATCCTCTCATGCAAGCCCTTTATGACTTCCCAGTTCTCCTTCTTGGCCGACAGAGCCAAAACTTGACATATTTCTTCGTGGGTGGGTGCCGCGACTCGAACCAAGAGCGTTCTCGACCGGATCGGTGCAATGATGTTGGCTGTCGAGTTGGCCAAGAGTATCAGACGCAAATTGGGTGAGTACTTCTCCATGGTCCGACGCAACGCGGCCTGAGCATCCCGGGAAAGCTGGTCCGCCTCATTGATGACCACCACCTTGAACCGCTGCTTGGCCGACTGGTCTACCTGCTGCGTTTGTGCCACCTCCTTGAGGAGGTCCTGAACGACCACTCTGTCATAATTGCCGACGTCGGACGGCGTGATTTCGAGATGGTAGACGGATGCGACAATGTTGAACTCGAGTTTTCGATTGCTCGTCGTTTGGAACACACGTGAGTCAATCTTGATTTTCTCCACGCCTGGTCCGTATAGCTCCTTGAGCGTCGCCACAATTCTCGTCTTCTTCCCTGCGCCCGACGGGCCGTAGACGAGCAAATGTGGAAAGTCACCGCTTTGGGCCTGTGTTCAGAGGCGAGTTGATCAGGGAAAACAGGTCCGACCTGGAATGCGTTTACCAATGGCATCCTCTTACCAGTGACTGCAACCGATCGGAGAGTTCGGGATGATACGACAAGGCATCTAGAGACCGTGGTCTATGCTTGTCGACAATGAGAGCCATCGTGGCCGCAGGTGGATGATGGTGGTGACTTTCGTGGTGGAAGCGTGCTTCAAAGTGCCAGCTACTTTTTCTTTCTGAAGTCTGGTCGTCAGTAAGACGCGTCGTGCGCGTTAAGTGCAGGCTGATGGCCTGCAGGCAGGGGAAGTGGATCCTTTTCGATTTCCTCTCTTCAACGGTAGGTAGGTACTTTGCCTCATGTTTAAAGTGCCCAAGGTACCTACCTCCTAGTAGGTTAGGTGAAGTAGGTAAGTAGGTAGGTAGGTACTTACTTTAGGTACCTACTGCAGGTAAGTAAGTAAGTACCGGATTTTCCAACAGAACCTCTTTTATGCACGAGTTTGCATCATCCAGAGCTCTTCATTACTACAGTCACCTCCAATTCATGACTCATACATCTACAGCCTAGTACTCGCCGTTTTCTGGTTGTTCGGCCTCGCTCTGCTCCTTCTCGTTACAATTTTACGGTGTCCTCAACCTTCAATGGAGATGACGATCCATTTGGATCGAGTCTTCCATGGGCCCTTCTTACTACTTTATATTACATGCCTTTCGTTCATGTCGAGCATCATGGGGAACGAGAAGCCTCAGACGTGGTGCCCGCCTCCGTGACAGCAGTTGGGGAAGAAGCAGCCAATAGTGCAGCCGGGGCAATCTGTCTCCTCGGTCGCTTCAGCTCCTCCAATGTGACTCCCTCGAGCTTTGTGATTCCAACGACCGGGGCGTCGTGCTTTGTTACAAACTCCCATTGACCTGCACCTTATGAGCAGCTGAGATATGCATGCTGGGGAACGGGTTCGGCAACACACCTGGCAGCTTGTTTCCGGCTAGACGGAAAGCATCTCGCACAATCTGCTCGTGCAGGCGCCCCTTGATTTCGAACAACACCTGGCTTACGGACATTCTCGTAGCCCAGTGATCGAACGAGCCTTTGCCTTTGCCCATACGCATCTAAGGGGGAGCGGAGGGGGGAGGAAACCGTCAGAAAAACATATCGAGGGACGTCCCTCTCTGCCATGTCCAACACCCCGCACAGTAGTGACTGCTCACCTCATTACCGCTGACGTAGACACCGACGTTGCAGCACTTCCTTTTGTACAATCGATATTTCTCGCCACGGAGACGGACCTTGATTGTGTCCTCGGCCATCTTCAGCTGCTTGGCGCTGATTCTTCGGTGGTGATCGATCATGCGCAGGCCAAAGTCCCCCCAAATGACCGTAGTCCCTTTTATCGAGCCTCCCGTGGCAACGCGAGGTCGACCTTTGGCCATCTTCTTCTTGCGATCTAAGCTTGGTTCCAGCCATGTTCCCCAGGTAGGAGATGTGGTCGAAAAGGGCCGAACATTTTGCAGCTGCCGAGCGGCCTCGAGGGGAGTTGATTGTCGCAAAAAGGGGACTCGAGTTTGTCGCAACGATGTCGACGTACAGAGCCTCAGGCCTTGAAGAGCGTTGAGAAAGGCGGACGGGGTGACAGCCGCCATTGTGTGTTGCGATTCGGCCGTCAAAGCAGAGGCTTGTTTGCTATGCCGTGCACACTTTCTGCTCTGAAGTAACGGCGAGCTCCAGAAAATCTTCCCTCGAGCGGCTTTGCGACGGCGCCAAGGACCGGGGGATGGGAGCCGACCCGGTGGCGGAGTTGTGGCCAGAAATCCAAGGCTACCACCTACCACCTGGTCACGGATTTCGCGTCAGCTTCGCGCGCACAGGTGGGCCCGAATCGCACCTGCCTGATCAGTTAATGGTGGTGCACGTCACTCCAGTCCTGTCGGTGGATGGCGCTGCGATGATCAACAATTTTCTGAAGAACTGACCGGTCGCTGCGCATCTTATGTTTCCATCTCCATCCGTGCAATGCCCGACATCCGCTCGTTCTTTGCCCCCAAGGGTGGTGCGCCTCCCAAACCAGCTCCGGTCAAGAGTCAAGATGCGCCGAAAGGGAAACGAACCAGTGAGATTATGCGCGTCAAATTTCTGCTGGAGTGCTCAGGAGGCTGAATCAGAATCACACGACAGAGAGCCGCAAAGTCGTCGAAGATAGCGATGAGGAAGAAGAAACGTACGTCTTTACTGCCGCGCGGAACCGTGATTGAAGTCGCACTGTGCTGACAGAGAAACCAGGACTCCCAAATCAACCGCCAAGGCGGCGCCGAGGAGGAACAAAACGTACGTCCATGTCAATGGGTTGCATCGGGTCTTGTGCTCCGTCAATGCTGATTTCTGCATAGAGATTTACAACCACGAGGGGTAGTCATATCGGCAGATGCCTATTTCGCGTCAAGCAATACAGAGACGAACGCAAAACAGTCAACCCCGAAGAAGACACCTCAAAAGCCCAGCTCCAAGATTAAGGCCGAAGAGGAACGCCCCGTAAGATCCAGCCCGCGAAACAAAAAGCCGCCAGTCAAAGCAGACCTGCCGACCCATAATGCCTCACCGGCCGGCAAGAAGAGGGCTACAACCGCGTACAAACATCACGAAGCCGACAATGACGAAGATGCATATGTGGACGATGCTGAAGAGGATGCAGATGACATATTTGCCGCTGACAATAAGGGACGGAGCAAACGCAAGAATGACGAGTATATGGAAGAAGAGTCGGATGAAGAGGTATTGCCTAAACCAAAGCGAGTTTCGTCTCGAGGCCGGCCGGCCGGCACCGCAGCAAAGATTGGAGCAGTCTCTTCTGCCACCAGGAAACGAAAGTCTCCGGTATGCGAATCCGAGGACGAGGAAGACGAAGAAATGCCTCGAAAGAAGCCAGCAGCAGCAGCAGCAGCAGCGAAGCCCCGAGCTCCTCGAACAGCGAAAAAGGCCAACGAGCCCGAGGATGCACAGATCCGAGACATTCTCGACAGCGTGGCAACTGTCCGGCCGCCAACACCACCCCCCAAGGACCCCAATGTCAAGTTTGATTGGCGAAAATCTGCTGCCGGAGGCGGCAATGCATCTGTTCAACCCACGACCGATGTGGAATTGCCTGAGGGACAAGATGAGTGTCTGTCTGGGCTGTCCTTTGTTTTTACAGGCGTGCTGCAGACGATTGGCCGTGATGAAGCACAGGCATTGGTCAAGCGATATGGTGGCAAAGTGACGGGACAGCCCAGTAGCAAGACGAGCTTCGTTGTCCTGGGCGAGGACGCCGGTCCGAGCAAATTGGCAAAGATCAAGTCCCATGGTATCAAGACAATTGACGAGAATGGGCTCTTCGATCTCATTCGAAAACTTCCAGCGTACGGTGGCTCCGGAAAGGGAGCTCAGAAGGCTCAGGAGAAGAAGAAGGCCGAGGAGGACAAGGTGAAGCAACAAATTGCGGAGATGGAAGCTGAAGAGAAGAAAAACAAGGCCGAGGCCGCCAAGGCTGCCAAGCGATCGGCCGAAGCACGAGGAACGGCTACTTCTCCGTCCCAGCCACCGTCCCAGCCTCCTGTGCAGCTTCTGACAAGTAAATATGCGCCCACGCAACTCAACCACATCTGTGGCAACAAAGCACAAGTGGAGAAGATTCAGAACTGGCTTCGAAACTGGCCCAAGTCCAAAAAGTACAATTTCCAGCGCCGTGGCGCCGACGGCCTCGGCGGGGAGCGAGCCATCATCATATCCGGGCCGCCTGGCATTGGCAAAACCACGGCAGCCCATCTAGCGGCGAAGCTGGAGGGATATGATGTGTTGGAGAGCAACGCAAGCGATACGAGAAGCAAAAAGCTGGTGGAAGCTGGTTTAAGCGACTCCATGAATAACACGTCTCTTTTGGGATTCTTTGCCGGCGACGGGAAGAAGGTTGATGCTGCCAAGAAGAAGACGGTTCTCATCATGGACGAGGTGGATGGGATGTCTGCCGGTGATCGCGGCGGTGTTGGCGCGCTCGCCAAGTTCTGCAAGAAGACGGAAGTGCCGCTCATCCTCATCTGCAACGAACGTCGGCTGCCCAAGATGAAACCGTTTGACCATGCGGCCTTTGACATTAGATTCAACCGACCCACGGTGGACCAAGTCCGGTCGCGAATCATGACCATTTGCCATCGCGAAGGCCTCAAGCTGCCGCCGCCGGTGGTGGATGCGCTGATCGAAGGAAGCAACAAGGATATACGGCAAATCATCAACATGATAGCGACTGCCAAACTCGACCAACAGACGATGAGTTTCGACCAAGGAAAAGCCATGACCAAGGCATGGGAGAAGCATGTCGTTTTGAAGCCCTGGGACATTTGTCAGAAAATGCTTGGTGGAGGGCTCTTTGCGCCCGCGAGCAAAGCAACGCTGAACGACAAGATTGAGCTATATTTCAACGACCACGAATTCAGCTACCTCATGATCCAGGAGAATTACTTGCGGACCAAGCCAATGGCATTGAATGGCAAGGGCTACACGAAGCGCGAGGAGAAACTAAAGGCGCTCGAGCTTTTTGACCAGGCGGCCGAAAGCATTAGCGACGGGGATCTTGCTGATCGCATGATACATGGACCGCAGCAGCATTGGAGTCTGATGCCCACTCATGCCATTTTCAGCACCGTGCGACCTGCGAGCTTTATCTCGGGCCAGCTCATGGGATCGGGCTTTACGTCGTGGCTGGGCAACCACAGTAAACAAGGCAAGCTGGGCAGGTTCATTCGGGAAATCCACTCGCATATGCGCCTCCGATGTTCAGGTGACCATAACGAGGTTCGACAACAGTACTTTCCCATTCTCTGGAAAGAACTCGTGGACCGGCTACAGGCCGAGGGCACGGATGCGGTGCCGGAAGTGATTGAGCTCATGGACAGCTATTTCCTGACGAGAGAGGATTTTGACGCGATTCAGGAACTTGGTGTGGGACCCATGATTGATGAAGAAGTCAGGATCGAGTCCAAGACGAAAGCAGCCTTTACCAGAACGTATGTTGACATTTTTTTTTTTTTTTTTCCTCTTGTTCCAGGTACAACTCGACGAGTCATCCCGTTCCGTTTATGAAGGCCACCAACGTCGTGGCGCCAAAGAAGCAGGCCAAGGAAGCGCCGGATCTGGAAGAAGCGATTGAAGAGGAGGATGAGGGCGAAGTGGTTGAAGCAGTGGAGCCGGACGACGAAGAGGTGGACTTTAAGAAGGACAAGTATATCAAACAGCCCAAGAAGAAGGCCGCTGCCAAGAAGGCCAGCAAAGGCTCTGCGGGGGATGACGACGAGGTCGACAAGCCAAAGGGACGTGGCAAGGCAAAGTCCAAGGGGAAGAAGTAGAAGAATGCGTTGTACAAGACGAGACGCCGAGGCGGCTAAAACGCAGCGGCACTTGCAACGCAACGGCATCCACTGAGCCCGGGCGTAGTATCTGTATGCCAAACAATGTTCGCGGAGACCGACAGTGGAAGGATTGTGCCGAACAAGTCGTGAGGGTGATGTGGGCGCGGAAAGTCCTACTCTGTGCTGGCACACTTTGCTATTCGAGTACAAAGACATGGACGTTGCCATGCGTTTTCTACGTAGGTAGATAGCCAAGGAAGACAACAGAATCGTCTTGTGTTGGACCATCTGGCACGCACGCCGTCTGACGCAACGAGCCTCTCCCGGAGCGCACCCAGACGAACCGAGTCGGAACGCGATTTGCTCATGCGGTGCGGAACGCGCCTGGATGCGGTCGTGCGGATGCTCGAGTAAGTCGACGTGTCCGGGGGCCATTCACGTGGCTTTGTGCTTTGGATTTTGCAAACCACGTAGGCCGACCTGGTTTATGCTTGTGCCGATGCAGACTTTTGTCTGTGCCGTGGACTTGTACTTGTGCTTTATTGGACGGCACTGCACGTATACCTACCTACCTTGCTTATTTACAAACACCAAGCTCACGCCGCCACACGGCCAAAACTGGTCTATTCATCTCGCTGTCTACCATACAGTATGCAAAACCCAGCCGCATGACCCTGTCCCCCGACATCATGGCCGGCCATATCGGTCCTGTCTTTCGTAGTCTCGGGGGTGGAGACCCCGCGCCATCATGTCTCGCGCATCGCGTGCCTCGCGCGCGTCCCTCGGATCCCGCCCTTCCCGCATCTGCATCTCTCGCGCATCCGGTGCGGGATACCCCGGGGGCGCCCGCCCGTCAAAAACAGGTGTGTAGCTCCGCGGTGGCTCCCTCGGATCGCGAGACGGCGGGCCCGGCGTGGACGCGTACCGTGGATAGCCCGGCGTGGGCGAGGGGACCGGCTCGGGACGCGATCCTGGTGTCGAGTAGCGATTCTGCATGGCCTGTTGCTGCTGCGGGTTGGAGTAGACGAGGGCGCCTCGTTCGTCTCTCATGCCCACGTGGGGAGGAGGGGCCGGTGACCACGCGGGAGCCGGACCGGGACCGGGCGTCGACGGTTTCGGTGTGGACGCGCCGTGAGCCGGAGGACCTGGCGCACCCCATGGTTGCTGCGGAGGCCCTTGCAGCGATTTGGGGGGCTGAGACGGCCAGCCTCCTGGCGTGGAGGGTTGTGGTGGTTGTGGTGGTGGTTGCTGCTGTTGTTGTTGCGGCCAGGCACTGCTGTCCCGTGCTGGCGGACCTTCACGGTTTCTCGGAGCCGATGCGTGCCCTCCATACGGATGCTGTTGATGGTGTTGTTGCTGAAGATGAGGATGATGCTGCTGCTGCTGCTGCTGCTGCTGCTGCTGATGGTGGTGGTGGTGGTGGTGGTGGTGTTGCTGTGATGGCGGCGGCGGCGGCACTGGTGATGATGACGACGGCGGCGGCGGCACTGCATGTGGTGGCTGTGATTGTCCGTAAGGACCGGGAGGAAAGCCGGTTTGAGGGGGAAACTGGCTCGGTCCTTGGCCTTGCTGAGCTGGCGGATATCGATGAGAGGTTTGAGGAGAACTGCTGTCGCCCGGGAGTCCGGCTTGAAAGCCAGCATGGCCTCTGTAGTAAGCATCGCGCTCCGGAGGCGCAGACTCCATGGCCGGCCTCGGCGCCCCCACGTGAGGCGGCGGTGCGTTGGGCGAGGCTCCGTATGCGGGCTTGAGCGATGATGGCATGGCAGCCGCGCCGCCTGCTGTTGTTGCCCTTGCGTATGGTGTGTACTGTGGCTCGGGGTCCCGACGCATCTGTGAAGGGTGCGAGGGAGGGGGAACTGGTCCCGGCCCCGGCCCCGGCCCCGGCCCCGGCCCCGGTCCCAGGACTGATCTTCCCATACTTTGCGGCGGAGGCGTCCTTGACGGCCCGGGAGGCGGGTTGGCGACCTCGGCGATGCGCTTGGATGCCGGTGGGGGAGGATCATCGTTGAGCAAGGACATGATGCTGGATGTCTTGCGAGGCTCTGAAGGCCGGCTCGGTGTGCTTGTTGGCGTAGAAGTAGGAGGCGCAGGCGGCGGAGCAACGTGTCCGTACAAGTCTTGAGACTGGCTAGGAGGCCGTTGCTGCATGGAGGACATGGGACGCGAAGGGGGACGCAGCTGAGGCGACTGTGCCATGGCCTGATGATCCATGATGCCGCGAGCAGGATGGGGAGAATGGGCAGGGTGGGCAGAGTGGGCAGGATGGGAAGGATGGGCAGAATGAGCGGGATGGGCGGCATGGGCGGCATGGGCAGGATGGGCAGAGTGGGCAGAGTGGACAGGCTGGGTAGGGTGAGGCGGGTGGGCAACGTGAGGAGGAGCATGTTGCTGCTGGTGCTGGTGCTGGTGCTGCTGGTGCTGCGGATGCGGCTGCGGCTGCGGCTGCGGATGCGGATGCGGATGTTGTTGTTGTTGTTGATGATGTTGATGATGATGATGTTGCTGGTGCTGGTGCTGGTGCTGGTGCTGGTGCTGCTGCAGGAGTAGTTGTTGTTGTTGTTGTTGCTGCTGCTGCTGCTGCTGCTGCTGCTGCTGCTGCTGATGGATCGGCGACGAATACGGCTGCCCAGAGGCATTTCCAGCAGCCCGAGAAGGATCCTGCGACGGCGTCCGCGACAAGGACAACGAGTCCGTCGCCGGCGCCGTCCTGGAATGGTGGCGATGGCCGTAGGGCTGCTGTTCGAAATGTCGCTGAGGTGCCAGCTCGGGCTCGGGCTTCATCCGCATGGCCTGGCGCTCCACCTGCCGGGCTAGTTCGCGCTCACGATGTTGGTGCTCGCGGTGCTCGCGGTGTTCACGATCCCTTTCTCTGTGTTGTCTCTCCAGCATGGCTTCGGCGTGGCCGGATGGCACGGGCTGGGCGGCGGCCAAGGGTCTCTGATCTCGAGGCTCGGGCACTTGGCGGGCACCGCCTTTGGCGGGGAGCGGAACTCGCTGCTGCTGCTGCTGCTGCTGCTGCTTCTGCTGCTTCTGCTTCTGGTCGGGAAAGCCAAAGGCTTGGACCTGGACCGGCGCGCGGAGGGGACGAGTACCGGGTGACATGGCTTGCGAGGCAGAGGCAGAGGCAGAGGCAGAGGCAGAGGCAGAGGCAGGTTGAGACCCGGCGTGTTGCTGCATCATGGCCAGAGATGGCGGTCCGGGAACTTGGCCAAGAGACGGCGGCGGCGGCTGGAGCTGTTGCTGGAGCTGGAGCTGCTGCTGCTGCTGCTGCTGCTGCTGCGGCTGTTGTTGTTGTTGCTGCTGCTGCTGCTGCTGCTGCTGCTGCTGCTGCTGCTGCTGCTGCTGAGACGGAGCCTGCGCGATGGGCACACCGTACCCGGCGTACGACGACTGCGATCGAGGAGGTTGACCTGGCTGGACTGGCTGTCCCGACTGGCCTGGCTGGGTCGGTTGACCTCCTGGTTCCATCTTGGGCTGCGCCGGCTCGCCGTGCATGTCCATGCCTGGTGCCACAGCTAATGGCCGCGTCGAGCCGACCGCAGACGAGTTGTCATATCTCCGTCCTCTGCTACCCGCTGTGGGCTGTGGTGCGTCAGGCCGCTTCTCGCCTCTGGCTCGCTTGCCATCTGCCTCTTGCACAATTGCATCCCATTCCGTCTTGCCCTGGTCCTTTTGACGGACAAAGTAGTTCTTAACCTGTTGCGGGCGGCGCCAATTCATTAGTTATTTCTCCCGCTTTTCTCTCTCTCCCCCTCTCTCCCCCTCTCCCTCCCTCCCCCCCCTCTCTCTCTGTTTTCAACTCCTTTTTAAACCATTCATCTTCTTTTGTGCAAATGCCAAGCCACTTGCAACAGCGGCGC
>SRPV01000914.1:0-12519 GCA_018360135.1 Claviceps sorghi | reverse complement strand
GTAAAGAGAAAGGGAATTGAGAGAAGAAGGAGAAGGGAAAAAAAAAAAAAAGAAGAGAAGAGAAAAAAGAAAAGAAAAAGAAAAAGAGAAACAAAAGAAAAAAAGAAAAACAAAAGAGCTCCCCACGCCTACGTCTGACGACGTCAACACATAAAATTGCCCGATATCCAACAAGCTGCGTGGTTTGTATGTCTCTGGTCCGTGGACTGAGATGGAAGCTCGACGTACTGCACCGGAAGACGTGGAAAGAGATGCCGTAAAGAGTGCGTCCTTTGTGAAGCCGACAGTGTCGGCATTCTAGGTCAGCCGATGATGATAATAGGTCGACGAAGCGCCCTGGCCAGCTGTCCAATGAGAAAGATCGGGAAATTGAGAATGGAGAATGCAGAATGCAGAATGCAAAATGGAGGTTAGACATGGGACAATGGAGCTGCCACCGATCGGCAGCTCGGCAGTCACATTTACACGCTGGACCAAACCTCCTTTTGCGCCCAAATCACGCACAAAGTCCCGCTGCTCGCCTCTCCTGCGATCCCATTGCAACGACATCGCGCCATTCTGCACGCCCGAGGATCCTGCAAGCGATTATATTTGTCACCAGCCCGACAGGGCCTCGGACGGCGTGCCGACGCAATCGAGCCCCGACGGCCACTCTGTCAATTTTGCTGGAGCGTATCCTGGGCGTCGGCACTCGATTTCTCGCAGAGCAGTGGGAAACATTGTTTCCGCACTGGCGATTATTTCACCGTCCAGCCGGCCATCGGTCGCATTTGTTCCTGTCGGACATTGAGAAGCGCACAAGAGGCCTTTCTTCGGCAACCCCCCAAGCGCCCGTTTCACACACACACACCACGCCGCATGTCCTTTTGTATTTTTTGCGAGCAAATCCCTCAGCAACCATGTCAACGACGGTCGGGTAGGTTGTCTTTCGACCCGGAACAGGCTGCTTGCTGTATGCGCGACGGTCGTGTCCAGCCCGCCGCATCTGCTTCTCACCATGCTGACGAGTCTGCCGTCCATCTAGGGCGTTCATAGCCGGAGGCATCGCGGCCTGCGGTGCCGTAACCGCGACACACCCTTTCGAGACGGTCAAGATTCGGTGAGTCGAGTCGTCGCATTGTTCTGGAATGCCAACGCCGCCCGTGGCCGAGTCGAGTTTTGCCACCAAAAGAAAAAAGAAAAAGGAAAAAAGAAAAAGAAAAAGAAAAAAAGAACGATGAAAGAAAAAGAAAAAGAAGAAGAAAAAAGAAAAAAGAAAAAAGACTGACGACGATCAAACCTCTCAAGAATGCAGCTGCAAGGCGAACTTCAATCCAAGGGCCATCATCCTCATCACTACCGCGGACCACTCCAGGGCTTGGGAGTGATTATCAGAAATGAAGGCGTCCGGGGCATCTACCGCGGCCTGGGCACGGCCTACGTCTACCAAATCCTCCTCAACGGCTGCCGGCTAGGCTTCTACGACCCGATGCGCAAGACCCTCGCGACGCTGTTTCTCAACAACGAACGGGCACAAAACCTCGGCATCAACATGTTCTGCGGCGCCTTCTCCGGAATCATGGGAGCCGCCGCCGGCAGTCCCTTCTTCCTCGTCAAGACGCGTCTGCAGAGCTATTCGCCCTTTCTGCCCGTCGGCACGCAGCATCGGTACCGAAACGCCGTGGACGGCCTGTCGCAGATCTATCGCGCAGAGGGCCCAGGAGGCTTGTACCGCGGCATCGGCGCTGCCATGATCCGGACCGGCTTCGGCAGCTCCGTTCAGCTGCCGACGTACTTTTTCGCCAAGAGACGCCTGATGCGACATGCGGGCATGGAGGAAGGACCGGCTTTGCATCTGACGAGCAGCGCCGTGAGCGGCTTTGTCGTCTGCTGCTTCATGCATCCGCCCGGTAAGCACCACTTCTTCGTCGAAAACCATGTCAGTAATCAACTGTAAAAGCCGTTGCTGACGCACACCACTCTCCCGCACAGATACCATCATGTCCCGTCTTTACAACCAAAACGGAAACCTGTACCAAGGCGTCTTCGACTGCCTGGGCAAGACGATCCGAACAGAAGGTTTCTTTGCCATTTACAAGGGCTTTCTTCCCCACCTGGCACGAATCCTACCTCACACCATCCTGACTCTCTCGCTGGCAGAGCAGACGACCAAGTTGGCCAAAAAGCTCGAGGGCCATTTTCTTCCAACAATTGTTGCCAAAGCATAGAAACAACAATAGCATCAAGGTCCCAGAAGTCGAAAGAGGAGAACGTTTATTTCCCCGCATGGTCTCATGTGTCTTTTCTTTTCCCTTTCTTTCTTTCTTTTTTCTTTTTGGCTTAGAGAATAGAAGATGTGGACTGGGAAAAAAAAAACCAGTAGATACCATCTAGAAATCGTGTTTCCTATATTGTCATGTTATAGACACCGAAAAGTTGAATCTTTTGCAAGTAGAGTATTGAGCTGAAGAATGGGTGATGCAAGTCGTTCGGGCCTGATAATCGGCCTTTTTTTTTTGCGACTTGAAAACAATTCCGCCATTTTAAACCTTTTTCTATTCTTTGACTTTTTTGGAGATTCTGTTTTCCTCGTCCTGCTTCTCGTCCTCCTCCTTCTTCTTGTAGCATCTACCCGTAAACGGTGCGCTTGCACCCGTAACACAGCCCAGTGGCCCGTGAAGCTTCCGCCTCGGCCGAATCATGACCGAGCTCACCAGCCCATCTCGAGTCCCCTTGTTCATCCAGCGTCATGCCACACGTGGAACAGAATCCTCCATTCGTCACCCTTTCCAGCTTGCCCGTGGTGCGCACAACATTGGCCACGATGCCCGAGTACGGTCCTTCCACGGAATCGAAATACCGCTCCATGACATCTGCTATGCTCAAATCTCTGTGCGATACTACACTGCCAGTGGTTCTGTTGTTACTGTTGTTGTTGTTGTTGTCCTGCAGCATGAGCTCCCTCAGCGTGGGGATGAGATCAAGGTAGACTGCCAGCTCATTCTTAAACACCTCTCTCAAGGGGTAATAAATGGGCATCTGTACCTGAAGATGCTGCTTTGACCCGGACGAATGCGGAGCAGGCTGGCGATACCGGCACACTGTAAAAGGCCCATCGTTGATCTGCCAGGGAACGGCGAATCCACGCCCATTTGCCACTTCTGCCAACGTAAGAGCGGCCAAAGCCGTCGTGCTGTGTCCCAACAAGACGGCCGTATAGGATCGATCCAAGGCCACATCTAGCAGGAGATGTCGGATGAAGAGCCGCAACATGTCTGCTCTGGACGTCATGGAAGGCAGGGAATGAAAAAATGTCCGTAGACGCTCCACGCCATCGACGACGGCCTCGGCTTGGTCATCGGGTGAAGGCAGGGGCACGCCCAGAGCTGACCAGTCCAGCGTGGTGGCCTTCCAGATACTGCTCAAGTGAATGCACTCAAAGGACATGTTGGGAAACCGCTCTTGATATCTCGCCAGTAGCTTCTGAGCCGGGCTATCGCTCCGGCCAGCCGCGTGGGATAGGTCGGTATCGATATGAACGATGAGGGGCTCAAATGCAGGAGATGCCTTTTTTGACGAGTGAAACTTGGCGCTCTTGTCCAGAATCTGAGTCATGACCGTGGAAGAGGGGCCGAAGGAGAGACCGGCGACATATCGCCGTGGTCCGGGCCTTCCAGGAGCCCTTGTGTCTCTGGCCACGACGCCTAGACGACGTCCTCCTTTGGTCTCGACATAGTCGATGAAGCAATCCCTGCCGAGAAAGGATGGAAAGGTCAGTATTGAGTTGTTTCCGGATGGATTAAATGCACCACGCATTGTTTTGGGTAATGAAAGCCGCTCACCTGCAAGCGGGATCGTTTCGTAGAAAAAGCGGCGCGTCGATGTTCTTACATCGTCGACAACAAGATGTTGTTGAAGTGGCCATCCTTCTCACGCAAGTCGTCCTGCGCCTGCAGACCGGAATTCAGCCGGCCCGTACTCTCTTTCCTTGTCTTTTTTCTGTACCTTGACAGTCTGTTGGAGTGACGGGGGTCGCGCGCGGGGGGCGGAAGGAGCGAGGGGTACAACAATGTTGGCTTTTTTTTTTCTTCTCTTTTCTTCTCACTGCTTACTAGGGAAGCCCGCCCGGGAGGGGGGGGGGGGGAAGGACGTTGTTTTGCCGGGACGTGCAACGAGTGGGCAGACGCAAATGAGTGAAACAGAAGCATGTCGTTTCGACCCGATAGTCCGAATCTGGATGGAGAAAAGCCACGGGTGCTTCGTGCTTCTCCGCCCGGTTAGTTAGAACATGGAACGCACTACCTTGCTACCATGATTTAACCTTGTCCAGTCATGCAACCACCGTCTCACCTCACCATGTTGTGCTGTGGAACCACGATATTATGCATGGACATGTCGACATGGCTCACAGCATCAAGTTGCGTATGAGGGATGAGAAGCGAGGTAAAAGACCCAAGGGACGTCCGTCTCGACCATCTGGATGCGTTGCGTCGCGCGACGTGATTGGACACGGCTTACTTTTGAGCGCGAATCTGCAGCTGTACGTCTATAATGGACATACAGACCTACCTAGGTACCTACTAGGTAACTCATGTAACTAAGTACCTAAGTACTTAGGTAGGTAAGTAGGTACCTACTTAGGTAGCTACTTTATGTACATACCTACCTACTTTATGTACCTAGGTATGTATATCATTTCGGTATTCTTTTCTTTTTCCTTGTGCTCTTTCTTTCTTTCTTTCTTTCTTTCCTTCTCGTCTTCCTTCTTCCTTCATTCCTTTTTATTTCAAGCGCATGGGCGGCAAGCAAGAATGGCCAACCCGCACAAAGAAATCTGCGTCTGAGGAACACCGAAACCCCATGCAAAGAGTACGGGCCGTCATGTGTCATTTCCATGGGTAAGTACCTAGGCGCCATGCTCCTATCGACCACTCCTAGACGATAGAAACATGGAACATGTGTGCGTCGTGCGTCGGGCGGCTCGATTCGTCAACGGACGCAATATGAATTGCTTTTGTTTTAAAGCCAAGGAGCAAGGAGTCGGGACTCGGGAGTGTGGCTCCCTGGCTAGGTATCTAGGTACTTAGTACCTAGGTAATTACAGTGGGTCGTAAGTAATTCCGAAATCTTTTACACCAAAATGGTGTGGCAAAATGCTCGGGATGACCTGAACTTGCTGTACCGGTGACCAGTGACCAATGACCAGTGACCTTGGCCAGTGACCGTGACCTTGATCAGTGACCACACACATCAGACATGCTACCCACATTATAGAGCTGCCAGCATGTCTCGGAATTCCTGGCCTGGAGTTGGAATGGTGATGGAGATGATGGCCTTGATGGTCTTGTGCACAATCCCGTCCAGCAATCCAGTTTCCCCTGGTGGCGGCCAAGACGGGGATGGTTGATTCGACGATGGATTCAATGCTGCGTCGACAGGAATTCCAATGGATCCCCAGGCCGGCGCAGACCGTCGCAGACTGGGTCATTGATTCATTCAATCTTGTCTGGCGTGACGGGCAGGTGCTGCTCAGTGCTGGGTGGGCTTGGCAGGGGCTGCCCGCCTGCCCCGACGAGCTCCTGCTGGAACGGGAACAGCAAAATGACCAAACGACCAAAACGACCAAAACGACCAGAGTCTGGGTCTCGCGTCCCGCTATCCATCCGTCCAACCCCATGTCCTCCATCCCATGCACCGCACCTACTAAGTAGTAGGTACCGTGGGGTACTTACTTATAAGCAAGGCAGGCGCCAGATAGCTAGGTATTGATACGTACTGAGCACATACCGCAGAGTGGGTGTCCGTCAAGGAGTCTGGCGCCCTTCATCTCATGTCAAATATTAAATGAACATGCTTGCACCACTCCAGTCCTCCCGCCTCCTGCGAGCTGGCTGCTGGTCTACACTCCGACGAGTGAATCGACCTTTTCCAACTTCGCCCGCACTGCGACTGTGCGCCACTACCTAGTACCTGGGGGACTCGTTCATCCTTCATCCTGCCACCATCGCCATTGCGCCTCTACTGTCAGCTTCATCATCATTCGGATGCCGCGCACGCGCCGAGGCTCGACGCATACATAATCATCGTTTCCGTAGCGTTTCCGAATACCATGCTTCGCCATGGGATAGTCACATGCCGCTTCTAAGACGACGACGACAAAAACCTGTACCTTGCCGGTTTCGACCGACCACGACCGCTTCCCCTCCACCTGCCCTCAACTGTCGACTCAACTCTCAACTCTGCAACAAGATCCCACGCTTTTCTGAACGGTGCGACCTCGCGGTCCCAACTCAACTCGCGTCTGCGCTTGCCATTCGCCTCTCGCTCGTCGCGAAAAGACAACTCCTCTCCCGGATAGACCTTGGGCATAGCGGCTCACAGGCGTCTCCCTACATGCTCATACCGGGTCGCCTGTACTCCGTCATCCACAGCTAGTATTTGTCCCTGGAGGATGCCTACCATGACAGCTGTACAAACTATCGATGCGGTTGCGCGGAAGAACACTGGCTATAATAATGGAGGCGAAAGCGACACTCCCTTTGCAGCAACCTTGTCGCGGACTCGAACAACCTTCGAACCCCTAAACAATGTCAATGTGAATGGCTGTTTCGAGTCGGATCGCGTAATTAAGAGCGGCTATGTGGAAAAACGGACCAAGACCAAGGTCTGTACAGCCACCGGCAAGGCTTCTCACGCATATGCCTACACACATACTTATATATGCATATACTCTCTGTTCATGCCGCTAATTCGTATCTGACAATCTGACAGAATTGGAAGACGGTTTACCTTGTGATGCGACCGAATACGCTTGCGGTATACAAGAACGACAAGGAGACAAAACTTCGTCATCAGTTATGCCTATCTGATCTCACAGCCGTGACCTTTCTCAAGGATCCCAAACAGAAGCGCGATAACGTCTTTGGTCTCTTTTCGCCCTCTCGCAATTTTCATCTTCAAGCACCATCGAAGCAGGATGCGCAGGAATGGGTCGACTTGATACGGCGAGAGGCCAGAATAGAAGAGGAAGAGGAAGAAATGTTTCTTGCCAACTCCTTGTCACGGACCTTGTCTCCTGGAGGGATGATGGCTCATTCGAGGAGCGGCTTATCCGACGCCCTTGAGGTCCGCGACGTTGATGGTGTCTTGTCAAGTTCCCCGGAAACCTATGGTCCGCCAGAGCCAAGCTTTATCAAGGCTGCCGACCGACGCAAATCGTCCACTCTTGACTCCTCAGGCATGTCTGGCAACGAACTGCCGTCTCAATCAGACTTTTCAGACACTGAATTTCAGAGACCAAAGAGTATGTCTCTGATCTCTGATTGAATCCTTAACGCACGTTTTTGTCTCTTCTAGAATTTGCACTCGCCACCTTGTACAGCTTCGGTCGAGACTAACCACTAGTGTACATGTGCTCAGCCTTTGCGAACCGATCGCGTAGCCAAGTCAGCGTGCACACCGGTATTGGCCAAAACAACAACGTGGCAGCAGTCGAGCAAGATCCGGACCGAGTCATCTGGCAAGGATGGTTGTGGCTGCTGAGGAGTAAGAGAGGTGTGAGGCAGTGGAAAGACTTGTGGGGAGTCCTCCGTCCTCGAAATCTAATTCTGTACAAGAATGAATCCGAGTACACGGCTCAGTGGATCGCTGAGCTCTCTGATGTTGTCGACGTTGTGGACACCGATCCGGTCAGCAAAAGCAAAGAGAACTGCTTGCAAATCATCACTGAGGAGAAGAGCTTCCGCTTTTGTACTCACGATGAAGAATCTCTTGTGCAGTTTATTGGGGCCTTCAAGAGCCTTCTTGCCAGGCGACGAGGGCTCGAGGCACGTGGCATAGCACCCTCATGACCATATAATTTGGTCTTGTCTCCAAAAAGAAAAAGAAAAAAAGCCTTCTTTTCATCCCCCTTCTTCTCTTTTTGTACCTCTCTTTGGGTCTCACGAATTCATGACAAAAAGGTTCGGTTTCTCCGCCACCATTCTACAAGGACCTCCCTCGCTCCCTATCTTCTCTTTCTGAAACCCCCGTCTTTTTTGTGTCTCCACTGCTGTCAGCACTGCCTTTCCATTCTCTATTCATTCAAGTCGATTCTGCAGGCCTATCGATTTTATTCTCGAGCGGAGCGACCTTTTCAGTTGGCAGTATTATCATGGTTTTTAACCCGCAAAGCCGCTCGGCACTTTCCACCACAATACGCCATGTACTGGTCCTGGGTTCATTTGTTTATATCCAAGCATTAGGCATAGTCAGACGTGCGTAAAAAGAAAGTCATCAGATTTCAGACCTAGCTTGGTCCCGTATTCAGCAGAGGAAACCCCGTCTTTATTTAAAAACATACCTATCACGGGGTTTCTTTCTTTCCTTTCTCTTTCCCATTTCTTTTCCTTTCTCCTTCCTTTCTGGATTTTTTTTTTTTAAAACAAAACACACACACACACACACAACTCAAAAGGAGGGACTTGGATTCATTTTCCAACCAGATATGCTCTTCTTTGATTCAAGACCTGGATCGCCTTGCCACCTGGACCGTATATGCAACCTTGTTGGTCCAGGAGAAAAAGAAAAAGAAAAAGATAAGAAAAGCAATCGAAAGACCAGGCAGATGCCTGCCTGCCCAGTCGTCTCCCGAGTCCTCACCAGCATCCCGTTACTGCAAATGCGCAAGCAAACTTACAAAAAGACAGTATATGCATGCTATGGTGTTTCGGCCGTCGTTGCCTTCCAGCTCGTGTTCAAACTGGAAATACGCCACAAGAAAAAGTGAGGACAAAAAAAAAAAAAGTAATGATACAAAAGACCGTCTCTCACGCCTTCTTCACCGTACAAGCTCGAGTACTGAGCAGACATTGCTGGTGTCTATTTGCGAGACCTTGCCTTGTTCACTAAAAAACGCCTGCCAAGTACCTCGAGTCGGAAACCGATGTCATGCGGCGTCGGTTTTGTCGAGGCCGAAAAAATTGGCATCAAAGTCTCCATGCTCCATAGAGTCAAACGTATTATCTCGATCATTCATCAAGTCATCAAATGTGTCACCACCCATCCCATCTCCTATGCTGAAATCAAAATCCATTCCGTCGGCCTGTCCATCGCCGGTAAATACATCGGTAAATGTTGCACTCGTGCCTTCTTCTTTCTTCTGCACTTCGGCGTTTCGTCGATTCTCAACCGGCGCCGGCGCCGGCATCGGCCTCATGCCGCTAGGTTTCGCGGCAGCTTTTCCTCCAGTGCTGGACGAAATACCATTATTCAGTGACGTGGCAACTGCTGCACCATTCGAGGTTCCAAACGAGCCAAGATCAAATGCCGGCCCATTTGGGTTGGCAGCCGCAGCACCAGTGCCGCCCGACTGGTTAGGGTTGACACTGCCTGGGGCCAGTGTGAACTCCATGTCTGTAAAGTTCAAGTCCGACTTGGTCAAGTCCAGTACCCCGCGACCGCCCGGAAGTCCAGGAGTATTGCTTTCCAGTTTTACGTCCATCATAGGGACGGGGGCAGCAAGGGTTGATGCTTTTACTTCAGCCTTGGGTTTGCTAGAGCTTGAAGCGTCTGTTGTGGACTGCAACTGCGATGACGGATGCTCCTCTTTGATTGAAATAGATGTCCCGGCCGGGGCCGGCATGCCCATGTCTGGAAAAGGGGCAGCGGTTTTGGCCGCGACAAAACTATTCTCCCTTGGTTCTTCTTTTGGCATCGTCTGTGTAGTCGATTGTGGCGGCGAGTCTATGTCGATGACCATGGCAGGCTTCGACTGTGCCTCTACAGGTTGCGGTTGGGATAGGCTCTGCCAGTCTTCGACGGTAGGGGTTTTCTGCTTCTTGATTTTATTGATATCGCGGAGTATGACTGACTTGGCACGGATCTACCAGAGATGATGCGGGAAATGCTTAGCCATATGCACTATCTTTCCCAGAAAGGGAAAAAGAAGAAGAAGAAGAAAACAGAAGAAGAGGAGGAAGGCAGAGAAAGACAAAGCATCATTAAGCAAAGCGCCTCAACTGCCCTCGGAGCCACTTACAATATCGTGTTCCAGACTGTCCAGGGCGGAATGGAAGGCGCTGATGGTATCAGGTAGCTTGGCCTGCATGTGTGTAGGGGGCAAGTTGCCATGGCTGTCTCGTCGCGACGCGCGGAGAGCTTTCCCAGTTTGAATGAGCTACAGAGAATGACGGTTATTCATTAGCTGTGAGGTGCTGGGCTGTCTTGCGCAATAGCGCATTCGAGACTCAATGGCTTGATGGCCTGGGGTGGTTTTGATCGCAACAAAACACACTCACCACATCATTGACAAGCGACTGCAGAGCGTCCAACGGATCCTTTGCCTTGGCGGAGGCCATAGCGCGATGCTTTGGAGTGTTTCTCCTCGATATGATGATGCGCCTCGAGAAATCGTGGTTTGGACGGTGACGCGGTTCACGCCGTTGGCTGACGGGTAGTGTTGGCAGTAGACGCCGGCTCGGCAAAGACGTGAATCGACGACGGTGCTGGCTGACCCAGGGAGTGATGTCCCAATTACGTAGAGAATTTAAGTGGTGAAAAGGGCGAAAGCGCATGCGGCACACTTAGAAGGGCCGTAGGGGGGCCGAACGAAGACAAGTGAGGCCAGCCACCAAACGTGTCGGTCCAAAGAAGCAGGCACTGGGGTGCAAGGCAGCGGGTGGGGTTCTTGGAGTTGTCGGGTTGTCGGGTCTTCGGGTCGTCGGGTCGTCGGTTTTGTGTTTTGTGTTTTGTGTTTTGTGTTTTGTGTTTTGTGGTTCTTGTGTTTTTGTATTTTGCGTCTGAAAGTCTGTCTACCTCGTTTGCATGTATTGGATTTTGAACATGAACCGTAGTTGTTTACCTAAAGTAGGTAGGTAGGTAGGTACCTAGGTAGGTAGGTACCCAGGTAGGTAGGTAGGTACCTAGGTAGGTAGGTACCTAAGTAGGTAGGTAGGTAGGTAGGTACTTGAGGTAGCCAGTATGTCCGATGATGAAACGACCGCGACACGAGTGGTGAGCTGCGGCTTTGTTTCACGACCAGCACTGAGGAGAAGCTGGCACGGTGCGGAAGATGGACGAGGTGACATCCGAGAAACTCGAACAACTTGAATGCCTCCCTTTTCCGCCGAATGGGTGGGTTTACGAGGAACGGTGGAGCTCCGGGCACGATGATGGACAAAGATGGAATTGCTCGATTCGCCGCGCAGCATGCCGCTCCCTCAAATATCGGCGTCTTTGGTTCGTCTGTCGTTCGGGGGGCTTGCCGGGCACGAGATGGCTGCCTTTTATTTTGCACGAAGGGGAACAAGAAGACAAACCAGACCCGGACGCTTTATTAGGTTGCTGCCACGAGACTTGGACTGCCTCGTCGGGTTGTACCTCGCGCTTGTCACGCTACAAAATATCTACCTAATCAGACTAGCATCTACTCACCTTAAGTAGGGTATTGATTAGGTGCCCATACTACTCTGGTACCCACTTTGCAGGCAACTTGCATGTACGACGTAATGTCAAGCTCTACGACATCGGCGGAAACCACCCCCACCACCACCATCAAAGCCGGCTGGAGCTTGGGCCACGCAATTGAATGGAAAAGGCTGAAAGCTTTGTTCTTGCTCATGTCGTCGAGGTTCGACATCGTGCCTCACATCTCACATGTATACGGTACGGTGTCGATCTTCTGCGAGATCAAGGCAGTCTCCACATCAAAGACGTCTGCGAAATAGGGAGCATCACAAAGTACAAGCCGCATCCATGTCACCGAACCTGCAGACGAGGGAGGCAATGGTTCAGCCAACGGACGGACGAACGGACAAACGAAGCAACGAAGCCAATGTTGTGCGCGCATGCTAGGGACTTGTGACCCATGTACTGAAATTAACGTTGTCTTGCCACATTCGTCCTATCCTTCAGATGTCCAGACAAGACGGCTTTGGAGAATATTTATATTGTTCGGCCTAGTGTTTCCATAGACAATATGCCCCTTTTTAAGCACTCGGTATCTAGTACCTGTGCCTACCTACAAAAGTATATGCAGATACCAAGGTACTAGGTAGATCATCAGATAGGTACTCGGGTATAGCGTGTAAATCCGAGTATCAGCAGGTACCGACAAAGTATCCACGTATCATGGATGCCTGCTCAAAAAACAGTTGGCAAAGTTCTGTGTGGTCACGGTGTTCTTGGCATCCAAATGTCCACCGCCCCGCCCCCCGTGTCCTGGACTAACCGCCTTGGGGTTCCCTGATAATTGACCACTTCCACTCGTCGTCCCGCAACTTTCTCAAGTCATCTTCTCGGAGGACAGCTAGAGCAAGAGGCCTTTCCTTTATCCAGCATCAACTCGGAGTGATTGCCTGGCCGTCTTGGACTGGTGATCGGGCGTCCGTCAATTTTTTTTTTCACATCTCCTTGGCGCTTCTCGTGCGTTGGTTCTCTTTCGTCGTCATTTGTCCCTTCGTGTGCGCCTCAAATTTTGCTCCAAGTCTCGCAGTTTTGACCAGCACTCTGCTTCCTTGAGGAGCCTCGTTTTTCTCCCTCCGTCCCCCCCCCCCCCCCCCC